>OX596283.1:13730914-13970115 GCA_951394225.1 Harpalus rufipes
TAGCAAATGTAAAACTAAATATGTGAAAAATAAGATACTGGCCCAGTGTCAGTGACACTATAAAATAACGCTATACCCACGATTATAAATCAAGTTAATATATCCTAAATTAATTAATGAACTTACGTTACAGCGATAGTATTGTCAACAACAACCATCGTTTTAAAATGGAATGTCGTAACTTAGTCGAAACAACATAAATTTTTAAGACTATGCAAATATAAGCGAGATACAATTATACCAACTTGCTAATTCGTTCATGATACAGATAACCTTGATCAGACAATTTTTAAAAATTGAACTATAATTTCAATATTTTCAATTTATTCGAATGGGTTGGGCTTTATAGACTTGGAAATTTATTATTTTTGGTGAATCATAATGAATAAAATAAAATGTCAATTATATAATTAATTTTTATTGGTGATGACTAAATAATAGGTTTGATTTACTACTATAAAGTTTATTTTTCACTTTTGCATTTGCAATTTTCTTCTAAAAAGAAATACCGACAATCAAACAGGAAAATATAATATTTAAAACATAATTAAATGATATCATCTGCAGAGATTTCCATTTCACAGATGTTGCTAATTTGTTAATCGTTAAAATGTGATGTTTCTGTTTTAAAGTTTTATGAATGAAACTTACGTAGGTATAATTTTAAGCATAGAAACATGTTTCCTATCATCTGCCATAATAAAAAAAAAAATAGAATATGGGTCATTTATATTAAATCTAACCTTAAAACTGTATGACAGGGACTATCAAAATTAAACAAATATTAGTTTTAAAATATTCAAGTTTTCAATATAAATAATAAAAAAATCTGTTGTGGCCAGCACAATACCTTCCGTCAATCCTGTGTATTATGTACAAATTCCATACATAAATTTTCTTCTAAAAGATTCTAATTTTTTGGTATTTTATGATTCCCTTTCTCGGCAACTGAATTCCATTCTCCTGATAACAAACAAACCACATGAAATAAGAAAATCATGAAATTTTGAATGAAAAATTATGACACTTGTCAGTTATGGACATAATTAATTGCTGTCATTTTGATACGGGTTCCCATATCTGCTTGCCAAAGGCACGCGCCCTATACATATTTTTTTTTTGCAAAAGATGCTATATTTCCAGTAAAGTTATTTCATAAACAAACTATGCAAATTGCACTTGACACTGACATCTACTTCTTCTTCTTTAGTTTTTCCCATTCGTTAGG
Source organism: Harpalus rufipes (assembly GCA_951394225.1). Classification (NCBI taxonomy): domain Eukaryota; kingdom Metazoa; phylum Arthropoda; class Insecta; order Coleoptera; family Carabidae; genus Harpalus; species Harpalus rufipes. Next base: position 13,732,143 of record OX596283.1, read on the forward strand.
GGGTCGCTATTTTTTATTTTCTTCTTCCACTCATTTTTGTTTTGCGTGTCTTCCTCATTCAGTTCCTTTTCTCTCAAGTCTTCTGCAATACAATCTTTTCATCTTATATTTGGTCTTCCTATGTTTCTTCCACCTTCTATTAATATATTCATCGCTTCTCATGACATGTTCAAACCAATGTAATCGTCTTTCTTATATCCAGAAACTTCTAACACTAGAGTTACTTCCCTTATTCTGTCATTGATTTACATTTTATTGATACAGACATCTGTCAATTTGAATTAGCAGTTTCCATGGTTAAGTTAGCATAGCTGGCTGAATTATGAAATTTATATGATTTTTTTTATCTTTATTATTCTTTAATCCTATATCTGTTAAATATGAAATATAAAATGCAATCAAATCGTATAGACAATAATATATTCTTTAAGTTATAATAACATTTAACTGAGTTTTTCAAGAAAAACTGTTAAAATCTTCAAATGAGGGTACTTCCGGTTGACCAATTATAACCAAAATCTAATCAAGTCTGCATATGGTTGTAAGGAAGAGGAATACGCAAGAATTGTAATTTTTGGAATTCTAGTATTGGAGATATCGTGCAGGAAAAAACGGTCACATACACACACACACACATACACACACACACACACACACGCACATACGAACACACACACACACACACACATACATACAGACATCATCGTAAAAATAGTAAAATCGTATTGTAAAGACCCTAAAACGTGCTTATTCAATGGAAACTCACCACCGATTTTTTTGACCAAAGACAATACCTTCCTTACCTATAGGTGACGGAAGGTAAAAACGAAACAACGAATGTAAATCACATAATAGTTGTTGCAATTTATGATACCGCAGCCGCCTTAGATAGAAACCACTTACATTTGCATGAAATTCAAGATTATTGAATTGCAGTGTCAATCAAAAGTCGAACTAACATATACGTAGTTTTTTATTAATTATTTTATTAAATTGCTTATTATCTGTGCATATTTCTAAAGTATTTGAAAGTTATTTTAAACTATTTCAAACAATATGAACTTTACATCTATATATGCCTCATAAAATATTTTAAAAAATCTGAAATGGCCAGCACATTACCTTCCGTCAATCTTGTGTATTATGTACAAATTCCATACATAAAATTTCTTGCAAGATCCTACATTTCTAGTAAAATTATTTCATGAATAAACTATGTGAATTACATCTTCTTCTTTAGCTTTTCCCATTCGTTAGGGTCGTTGTTTTTTTTCTTCCACTCATTTCTGCTTTGCGTGTCGTCCTCATTCAGTTCCTTTTCTCTCAAGTAACTGCAATACAGTCCTTCCATCTTATCTTTGGTCTTCCTCTGTTTCTTCTACCTTCTACTACTAAGCTATTCATACTTCTTCATCTATCCTCATGGCTTTTTCAAATCAATGTAATCTTCTATATTGTATCTTTCATTTTCTTTTCATTGATACTAACATCTGTAATTTTGAATTATCTGAATATATTAGCAGTTTCTATGGTTAGCATAGCTGGCTGATTTATGAATTTTAATATCTTCATAATTCTTTGAATTGAGTATGAAGTATAAAATGCAATCAAATTGTATAGAGAATAATATATTCTTTAAGTTATAATAATAATAACATTAAATGTCAATAAATGATATTTAACTGCTTATTTTAATTATAACCAAAATCTAATCATGTCTGCATATAGTTCTGAGGAATACGAAAAAATTATAATTTTAATATACCTTCCTTACCTAAACGTGAGGGAAGGTAAATATAATACAGCTGAACGAGTTATAATTATAATTAAGTCACTCTAGATCGCTTTCAATTTAGGTGAAGTAACATAAAAGTTATATTAAAAATATTTCTTGACAGCAAAATATATTTGTTCAATGTAGTAATCTATGAATACTTCTCCATAAATTTATAAAATTAGCTTGTTAATAATTTTATAGCAGTTTGGAATGGCCATTAGATTGCACAAACAGACCTTCCCCTGTCATTATAAATAAATATAATGTTGATATTATTATCATTTTTCAATTTACGTACATTTCATTTAAAAGTTAAGTAATACTTATGACACTACAATTTTATATAATTAATAGTATATTTTATAACAAGGTCTAAGGCATATATTTTAAGTCCAAGGTTCATATTAATTATTACACGAAAAATTGAAAAGCAATCTGGTGAACAACGTATAGGCATTTGCACTCCCAAGTATAGGTAAGTAAATAAAAATGAAATTCATCAAAAAGAAGTAAAATCTTATGTTTTGGATAATTCTCAAGGCATCAAGTACGTTAACACTATTAGCAAGAACTATTTAGCAATTTTTGTAAACAATACAATAATATTTGAATTTATAAACCTGTTGTTACAGGTGACACTGAAAAATAGACCACTCAAAATAACTTTTTTATTTATAATTATTTTTTTAATTCTCTTTAAATATTTGTAAACTAGATTTAGGGGCTTACAAATTATGGTATTTGACATGGTGGCACCGTTTCTGGTTCCGGAAATGACATTAACTTTCATATTTCAAATGGAACATCCTATATATTTTTATATATTTGGATTCAACGTTAAATTACGAATTCAACAATATACTTGAAGAAATAAATTACAAAAACGTAAGAGAAAATTATGAATAATTAACCTGGTAAACCATGTTAGGTAGGCTGTGATAACAAATTGATTATTTTTACCTCTCGCTAAGAGAGGTATTGCATTCATGCTAAAAATCGCATATCCAGATTTTATTGAATAAGCACGTTTTAAGATCCCTACAATCCGATTTTAACATTTTTACGATGATGTCTGTGTGTGTGTGTGTGTGTGTGTGTGTGTGTGTGTGTGTGTGTGTGTGTGTGTGTGTGTGTGTGTGTGTGTGTGTGGATGTATGTGTGTGTGTATGTATGTAGGATGTTGGAAGGACGATAACTCAAAAACTATAAGACTTTAAATTTGTTTAACTACGTATTTCCCAATCGGACATTCATGGGAAGATCTGAAAAGGTTTTGGTAACAATTGGACAACCGGAAGTAGAAGATTCTTGAAAAAAAATCTTCTAAATAATATTTTTTGAAAACTTTTCTCGGTAATATTAAAGAAAATTAAATTCTGTATCTGATACATTTAAATATTTTCTTATATATTTTATAGATTTAGAGATAAAAGAAATATAATATATAAAATAATCTGTTATAATAAATTTTACAGCGGAAAGGATGCCATGGAAAATAGTTGAAAATTTTGTTTGTAACTGACAGATAAACGTCAGTGTCAGAAATCCGGAGCCGGAGATATTACTAAAGACTTTTTCTGGGAAGTACATATATTATATTATTTCTTAATTTATTAATAGTTAAATATTTAAAATTATAGGTATAATACATATATCCTTCAAAAATACTGTCAATCCTGACAATGAATTGGAAACATTTCGAAAAATTAGAAGAGGACAAAATTTCTTCATAAAATGAATTTAAAATTAAACAATCTAAATATAAGGAATAGATACATATATGTAAGTAGAAGTTTTGGTGTAGAGTGTAGGTATACAAGAAATGTTAAATACAATAGGGTGTTTTGACAAGGAGATATAGGGGCTTAAGTCAGAATGATAGCTAGTAATTATGTATATAGATGTCAAGTATCAATTTCTCATTCTAAATTTAGTGATTTTCCAATTCCATGTGGTTTATTTTCCTCGACAAGTAAATTCCATACTCCTGGTGACAAATTAACTACGTGAATATAGAAAATCTTGGAATATTTAATGAAAAATTCTGACATTTATGTACATAATTATCATTCTAAAACGGGAACCCCACATCTGCTTGTCAAGGCCAACAATGTAACATGACTGGTCGGGCCCTATACTTATGTAACCAAAAAAGGAAGTGGCGAGAGGTATTGTGATGGCCACAACAGATTTTTTTGTAACAAAATATAGAATCCTACAAAAATAACTTCCTATTTAAATAATTAACTTAAATATTACTTAATATTATCTCAATAGTTTTCACAGCTTGTCTGATTTCATGGCATCATTTTCTTCTTCAATAAAAATGCCCTTCAAACTTATCGTTGAATTCGTAATTTCACGTAGATTCTAAATATATAAAAATATATAGGAAATCAGTCAAACGCAAAATTAGTTCATCTGTTTATTTATCCCCGTCAAAATCGAAGTTTTTTGATATTGAGTATCTAAAAATAGGTTAATTTCTAGGTTTCAATTACAATCACTAGAAAATACTAGATTTGCATTTTTAAAACTTACCAAAAAAGACAAAATCATCTTTCTTAAAATGAAGGGAACATACTTTCATATTATCTGTTATTTTTTCCCACTCCGAAACTGAAACTTATTCCCATGCTTGGCGACTGTCCATTCGTTGTTCAACGCCTTGATTTGTTGTTATTGCAACAAAGAATACTTTTCCGGATAATTCTGATTTTCGCCGCTAGTTGTCGTGTTGCATCTTAGCAGTTCTCAATAGGGTACCTTTATATACAAGGTATGACCATGGGGCAAGATCGCCGCCATAAGCGAGCCAATGTCACACATACTGATAATTCATTTCCCTATTTATTTGTAAGAAATATGATTATATTATACAGGAATATTAAATAATCACACTATGAATCTATAAAGGTAATAAAAATTCATTTATTTAAGAGATACACAATTATTATTATGACATAGATTTAAAGGTTATGTAGAGCATATGATATGGGTTGTTATTATTACATCAAATTTAATAATTGTGGTTGTTATTTACATAAGTATATATTTTAAACTTACTTTTTAAAAATTTAAAAGTTTGTGCTTAATATTGGTAATATTTATGTGTTTTCAATATTGTACAGTCATCGTAGTCAGTATCTCAAGAAAATATACAAATAAATAAAATAGAAGTATTACTTACACTTTAAATAAATATTAGAAGTATATTTAAATGTGTTTTGCATTAAAATAAAACAAGTAGCCACGAAAATACATAATAATTTGCGCAACAACAACGAATATGATAGTGGCCCGCTAATGGCGGAAGAACGTGAACCACGTCATGGCCATACCCTGAGTATATAGGTACCCTAGTTCTCATTACGAGTAAATCCACGCCATTTGAAATTCAAATCTCATTTGTCCAACGCAAAAGATCCGTGTTTTTAATATTAGACAATAAAAAAAATTGAATTATTAAATTCATGGATAAATCGGCACAAACATTTTATCTATTATACGTTCAGAAACTGCGTTGCGAGTGCTCGTATTTAACTCACACTCAGTGCAGTCTCAAGACTAGATTAATGATAGAAATAACTATTTTTTGTTGTACATTCTTGTGTAATCTTCATAGTGCTTCAAGTAAAGTGTCGCAATATTCATAATTATTAAAACTTTATCAAATCAGTGTGCGGTTGTAAAAACAAAGTACCAAGGTTTGAAAGTATCTGGATAATTATTATACGTATAATGATATTGGTATTTTAGAAACATCATCAAATATACTAAATTAGTTATACAAAAAAATGTAGAGTTTTACAGAAGTTGTAGGTTGTCATCTGTCACACTGCATAATTAAGATGCAAATAAAAAAAAGTGTTAAGAAAAATGTTAAACTCTTGCCCACATCTCAGATCCTTGTTGTGATAAATTAGACTAATTAAAATAAGATCTACTTTAGAGATAATTAATGTTTGCTAATACCTACAATAATAAGACAGGTGTAAAATCTGAAATGATTTCAACTTGAAATTTCAGAGTTATAAAATAATTAAACTAAGTACATGTACAGTATTTTTTTTTTCTAGATTCCCGATCAAGGTTATCTGTATCATGAACGAATTAACAAATAGACATACATTTATCTCTTTCCTTTGCAAAGGCTATAAGAATGTACGATAAGGATGAATATAATTCGCTTGTCTTTAAAAAATTCATATTGTTAGCACATTCCACATTAAAACGATGCTCGTTGTTGATAATACTTTCGCTGTAACGTAAGTTTATTTATTAATTCAGAAACATTACCTTGATTCATAGCCGTACAAATAATATTATTTTCTGTCAGAGTCACTGACACTGACATTCTGTCATTATCTTATTTTTAACATATTTGGTTTGACATTTGCTCATAAACTTACCAGTTGACTTATTTTTGAAATTTGAATGTTTTACTGTAACATATTTCCATAATAATAAAATAACAGTAATATCTTATGTACCCTCATAAAAACTAAGCAAACGACACTACTGAATTTGCCATAATGGGCGGAGCAAAAATCTGAATTCATACAATTCGTAGACGACCTTGATCGGACATCTTTCAAAAATTTCACTGTAAATACATTTATTACTTCTAAACTTGTTTTAAGTTAAAAGTTTAAATAAAATTTGTGTAATTTACCTAATATTCTGGTATGACTGCGTAATACGATGAATATCTTGACATTCGACATAATCTTGGAGGGAAGGGGGACTTGTAAAAATATCGAGTCATTATGTAAATAACCGAATTAGGCAATGCGCCCACATTATATACAAATGCAAATCACACTTTTCTTAAAATAGCGCATTGTCCTCGAATAGAAGTAGTAGCCATTAATAGATTCCTGGAAAATACTATTATATTATTAATGAATTCTTAACTTTCAATTCTATGGTTGATGTGAATTTATTAATTTATAAGCGGTTTTTTTCGAAATTTTAATAAAAAGGCTCACAAAAATTAATTCTTTCTTTCGTAATTTTAAAATCTTTTTATTATAGCTACTATTAAAACAAAAGTTTGTTATATTAAAATTATAAACAAGACAAGTAAAATGTGTAAGAATATTAATTCAATCGAAGTGGTACTATACTTGAAGCTAGTAACAGTTTATCTAATGTAGTTAAATATCATCGAATATATGTATGTATAATGTTTGTCCCCCAAAATTCATATACCGTGTATTCCCAGCAATCCTTGACATAGGTGTTTAACATAGAAAAACAGATTTTGTAAATAAAAAATGTCTGGCAGAATATTAAGCCATGATATTGGATATGATATTAGTACATTACCTGCTGTAAGTTATTTATTATTAATGACTTTTTTAATATTGCATAAATTGAAAGATTACATAAAAATCTGATGTAGCCAGCACATTACCTTCCGTCAATCCTGTGTATTATGTACAAATTCCATACATAAATTTTCTTACAAAAGATTGTAAATTTCCAGTAAAATTAGTTCATAAACAAACTACGCAAATTGCACTTGACACTGATATCGTCTTCTTTAGCTTGCCTTATTCGTTAGGAGTCGCTATTTTTTATTTTCTTCTTCCACTCATTTCTGTTTTGCGTGTTGTTCTCATTAAGTTCCTTTTCTCTCAAGTCTTCCACAATACAGTCCGTCCATCTTATCTTTGGTCTTACCTTCTATTACTAAGCTATTCATTCTTATTCCAAAATATTCTCTCCATGATATGTTCAAACCAATGTAATCGTCTCTCTTGTATCTTTCTAGAAACTTTTATCACTCGAGTTATTTCCCTTATTCTTTCATTCTTTATCCTATCGTTCTGTGTCTTCCCCAACATCTATCTCAACATCCTCGTCTCTGTCACATTCATTTATTTTCATTGATATTGACATCTGCCAATTTGAATTATCTAAATATATTAGCAGTTTCCAGGGTTAGCATAGTTGGCTAATTTATGAAATTTAATATCTTTATAACTCTTTAATTCTATATCTATTGAATATGAAGTATAAAATGCAACCACATCGTATATTATTATTCCTTATACAATTTGATTGCATATGATACTTCATATTCAATAGATATACAGTTAAAGAATTACAAAGATATTAAATTTCATAGATCAGTCAGCTATGCTAACCATGGAAACTGCTAATATATTTAGATAATCAATGAAAAGTAAATGAAAGTGGCAGAGATGAGGATGTTGAGATAGATGTTGGGGAAGACACGGAAAGATACGGGAAGTTTCTAAAAAAATAGACGAGACGATTACCTTGGTTTGAACATGTCATGAGGAGAGATGAAGAATATATTGGAAGAAGAATGAATAGCTTAGTAATAGAATATGAAAGAAACTGAGGAAGACCAAAGATAAGATGGAAGGACTGTATTGCGGAAGACTTGAGAGAAAAGGAATTGAATGAGGACGACACGCAAAACAGAAATGAGTGGAAGAAAATAAAAAATAGCGACCCCTAACGAATGGGAAAATCTAAAGAAGAAGATGTCAGTGTCAAGTGCAATTTGCATAGTTTGTTTATGAAACAATTTTACTGGAAATTCAGAATCTTTTGCAAGAAAATTTATGTATGGAATTTGTACATAGTACACAGGATTGACGGAAGGTAATGTGCTGGCCACACCAGATTTTTTCTATAAAAATTAAGTAAGTGTTCAATGCTATTAATACTATAACCGATTTATTAATCTATTTATCTATAATTGCAAACATCAATTATAGGCAAAAAGTATGATCGCGGTTTTTTATTCACTTAATAATGGATACATTCTCTTTTTCTCTTTAAATTTGACATTGCATTTTTTTTTCAAACTCGAGTTAGTTCCAGAAAAATTATCAAAATTTTCAGAATTCAAAAGTGGAAAACAATGTTTTTGTACTACAATAATTGTATTCTTGGGAAAATTATCAGCGTATGCTACCAGCTGGAACGATTGAAGTGTAATGCGATACGAATTCTTCGCAACCACAAAAGTGGTTTATATCATGTAATAGAAGGGTACTTATATGTTTTTCAAGTGCCACTTAGACCAGTCACTTGAGAGCCATGAATCATTTCAAAATGGAATTTATTTCTAAAATTAAGGCGGAATTTCATTATGTAAATATGTCATTCCGTTTTAACGAATTTGTATTTCGTACATTATACAGCAATTGCAAATGTAAATAAAATAACAAAGAACCACAAAATTAGACTTCAATTAGTATGCAAGGAATTTATTTTAAAACGCAAAATAGTGCCATTGTTTAATATTTTGTAAAGCAATGTTTCTACAGACGACCTAATACGACAGTGAAGAATTCGCCTACAAATGCGAAAAACCATATAAAATAATTCGAACCCATCCTGGTTAAAATCATCTATCTAACCTAATATTCACCATGAAACAAGGGAAGATTTGAATTCCTCTCACGGCAAGAACAAATGATCATAACATCATTGTAAAATAACTCATAAATATCATTTTCTAAAAGAAGACCCACCTCAATGTAACAAGTACAATGAACAACTAACTGTATCTCATATATTAAACAGCTGTACTGAATCTGAGAATATTCGAAGATTACAAGTCTCAGTTGACAGTTTAAAAGACGACTGTAATAGTATGATCAAATTGCAAAACCTGATAAAATGTGTTGTTTTCCTATGGCCCATTAAAAAATAGATACCCGGTATGTATGTACTTACTCGTAAAATAATTATTTTTACCTTCCGTCACCTCGTGGTAAGGAAGGTATTGTCTTTGGTCAAAAAATTCGGTGGTGAGTTTTCAATGAATAAGCACATTTTAGGGTCTCTATACAATATGAGCCCAACCCCAAATGTATTTGTACCCTCTGAAATTAATATGTTAACAACAATAAAAATAAATTTTTAGGTTACAATAGTTAAGACTATATTTAGGCAATTTTTTAAATTTTATGTATTAATAAAGTGTACTGGATTTAAATACAATGTTATTAACTAAATTTCTCATTTAAATAATAATCTACGGGCAAATATGTCAAAAGTCCTAAAAATTTTCGTTCCAACAGTAAATAATACAATACTTACTATATCTTAAATTTTATTACTTTAATAAAAATTATTTGCGAATTATTAAAAACGAAAACATTTGTCACATGCAGACAATGGTTAATTTGTAAATAAATTATTATTAAACCTAAGAAATTTTAATATAAGCAATGTTTTTAAGTTCTATACAGTCTATTAATACACTATATCAAAATTTGTTGAATTGGAGTAATAACCATAGCATCCAGAAGTTTATTTATTCTTGTTTTTAATATAATTGTAGATGGTACTTTATTAAATAAATATCACTTTGCAAATAATTTTACTAAAAAAGTAAAATATAATGTAGTAATTAATTGAATATATTGTCGGTTTTCTTTACCTTCAGTTTTATAAATAATAGTAACATAAATATTGTATTATTTACTGTTGGAAGTAAAAAAATTAGCACGTGTCTGTTGTCATATATTTGCCCGTAAATCATTGTTAAAATGACAAATTTAGGTAATAACATTATATCTAAATCTAGTACACTTTATTAACACATAAAATAAAAAATTGCCCAAATATACTCTTAAATATTGTAATCTAAAAATTTATTTCTTCTTGCTGTTAATATTTTTTTTCAGAGGTTACGAATACATTTGGGGTTGGGCTCGTACAATTTTGTGAGGAAGTTGATAAGTCTTAGCAACGGTTCTAAAAAAATTAACCAATAGAATCAAATGTAGTCTGCCAATTTCATGTTTTATTCAGACTTTGCAATTATTATTGATTAGCAACGTTGCTAAGAAATAACAATTTTCTTACAAAGTAGGGCTGTTTAGTATATTTACGATGGTGTCTGTATGCATGTGTACGTGCATGTGTGTGCGTGCATGTGTGTGTGTGTGCGTGTGTGCTTGTGTGTAACTATAATTTCGGCCGCGATAACTCTAATACATACTTGAATTCCAAAAATTACAATTTTTACGTATTCCTCTTCCTTACATCCATATGCAGACATGATTAGATTTTGGTTATAATTGGTCATTCGGAAGTATCCTCATTTACAGATTTTAACAGTTAACGCTGTTAAATATATTTTTTTCACAGTTAATCTGCTTTGTACACATATGTCACTAATAATAATAATAATAATAATTTATTTAGACTGCCAATAAACAGGTACAATCCCAATTACATATTAACAGTATGAAATAGATACATATACAAACATATACATACATTATTATTATAATTTACTTATTATAGTAATTTTTAATATATTGTCTACTACTTACTGTAATATCAAAATCATTTACATTATTTACAATATTTAAACAATTCATTAACGGGGAGCAACTATTTTTTACGTGAAATATTATATTCCTAGGTCTTAACTGAATATTCGGTACATGAAACGGGATACAACTTAACAATTCTGGTACTATAATTTTGTTATGAATTATGTCCCAGATGAATATAACTGAGAACATATCTCGCCTATCTTTAAGCGTATTGACTTGAAATAATTTGGTTTGTATATCATATGAGATCATAAATGGGAATGAGAAGAATCTTTTATAATACAAATATCGTAGAAATCTCTTTTGCACTTTCTCTAACATATCTGTATCTACAAATGAAGTAGGATTCCAAACAATACAGCAATATTCTAGTAATGATCTGACTAATGAATTATATAAAGTAATTATTGTTTCCCCACTAAAATATCTACTTTGTCTGAAAATAAAATTTAATTTACCATAAGCTTTTTCTGTGATATATACATAGTGCTTTTTAAACTTAAAATTGTTTTCAAATCTAACTCCGAGATCTAATGTGTCCTCCACTTTGTTCAACATAGTATTATTTATATGATAATTATAACTAATCGATATTTTCTTTCTAGTGAAGGTCATTGATTTGCATTTATTAGTATTTAGTAGTAATCTGTTTTTATGATATATCTGTACCGTGCGGGCGTTTACCAGGCGTCATTTCACGCGAATCTGGGGAACCGGGTTCGATTCCGAATTCCGACCGACGCCAAATATTTTAGAATTTTAAATGGCACAAAATTGACCCCTGTGGTGCGTTTACCAGGTGTCACCTCACGGGCACTTATTGCTGTCGTGGAGAGTGGCACCACAGGGGTATTTAAATTTAATTGAATTTTAAGTATTTACATGAATAAAAATTAAATTAAACGGGAGGTATTGTGTTCGCCACATCAGATTTTTTCCTTGTATTGTTATGTATAATTTATAAAATAAAAAGCTTTATTTTATAAATTATACATAAAATAGATTGAAACTAATGGCTTACGGAAAACTTTCTGTATCACTTCACTAATGTATTGAAATGTAGAACTGAATATAATTTTTCTTTTTGTAGAAATTCCAAACATTTCTAAGACCAGTCGGTATGTGAATATGAAAAATTATATATGTACCTATCTTGATATTAACTATTCATGCAATGAATTCAACACGACGTTTGGTAAAGTAATAAAAAAATCCAAGCAAATAAAAAAATATAGTAGAGCGATTGTATACGTTTCCTAAGACGTAGTTTTGTTCTCGTTAATGTCAATAACAGCTTATGAAATTATATAGTAATTAAAGACCAGTAGCTGGAAGTATACGCAACTTGATGTAAATGAAAGATAAGACAATAGAAGTCGAATAAATAATTCAGAAAAAAGGTGTAAGTTAATTGCAAATTCTGTTATTGTGTGTTTAATTAATTGATTCAGAAGTAATTATTCATTGTTAATTAAAACAACATGTTTTTATTTCTCTCATATTCATTAAGATACATTTTAATTACAAAGCAAAATTGAATTGAAAACTACAGTCAGCATGAATACTAACCAGAAAAATAAATTATTATGTCAGGATTATAAATGGTTGTACAAGAAAATATCTGGTTCATTTTTTTATAGCTATTACGCATTTTCCTTTGTTTTCTCCACTTTTAGTCTGAAGTGACTTCTAAATGCCAATTAAAAATGACAGGCGTAATTTAATATTGCAATAGCAACTGGAAAAGCGTTCAATTTTATTGTTCTATATTTATGTGCAAAGTATTCATTTTGCAAATGATCGTATATTAAATAATTATTTATGTCACAAGTGTAATACGTGGTGTATTTTATCAAGAATGCAAAATATAACAGTTCAAATACGTAATACATACATTTTTTCAAAATATGCTTATACACTTCACCGTTCTTTTCTTTCAAATTTCTTTTTGAGGGCCGAATTTTAAATAGTACAAAAGTTACCCGTGTGGTGCACTCTCTACGCCAGCAATGAGTGTCCGTAAGGTGACGTATGGTAAATGCCCGCACGGTATGAATATGTCATCATCATTACCGATGTCTGAATATTAAGCAGATTGGCACACCCAGCAATCACAAATCATGGTATTTGGCATGATGGTAGCGGTTTCGGTTTAACCGGAAGTGACATTAACTTTTATATTTCAAACGGGACATCCTACATATTTTTATATATTTGCAATCTACGTAAAATTACGAATTCAACAATATGGTTGAATTGTATTTTTATGCAAGAAATAACTTACAAAAGCTTAAAGACAACTATGAATAATTAACCTGGTAAGCCTTATCAGATCATTTTTACCTCTCCAGATTTCAATGAATAAGTACGTTTTAAGGTCCCTACAATCTGATTTTAAGATTTTTACGATGATGTCTGTGTGTGAGTGTGCGCGTGTGGATGTATGTGTGTGTGTCGGTGTGTGTATGTGTATATGTGTGTGGGATGTTGGAAGGACGATTACTCAAAAACTATAAGACTTAATATTTGTTTAATTACGTATTTCCCAATCGGACATTAATGGGAAGAGCTGAATAGGTTTTGGTAACAATTGGATAACCGGAAGTAGCAGATTCTTGAAAAAAAATTTTCTAAACACTATTTTTTTAAAAAAAATCTTAGAAATATTAAAGAAAATTAAATTCTCAATCTGACACATTTAAAATTTGTATTATTATTTTATTTGTTAAAAAAATAATCTCGTTGTCTAAAAAACAGTTGATATTTAAATGTTTGTAATTGACAGATAAATGCAAAATGTCAGTGTGAAAAATCAGATTTCTCTGGGAAGTACGAGTACATTTATATATATATATATATATATATATATATATATATATATATATATATATATATATATTGTATAATTAATTAAATATGTATTTAAATTATAGGTATGTTAATATTACATAATATATCCTTAAGAAATACCGCTAATACCATCAATGAATTTGAAGAATTTTGAACATATTAGAAGAGTAGGAGAAAATTACTCATAGAACGAAAGAAGATATACAATTTCAATAATTTGTGTGAACAAGAAATATTAAATTCGTTACTTATAGGGCGCGAGCAAACATGTGATTTGTAGGTCCGTGTCAGGATGACAGCTAGTAGTTATTCACATAGATGTCAAAAAATGTCATGTCATAATTTTTCATTAAAAATTTCAAAATATCCTGATATCATGTTGTTTATATGTCATCAATAGTATGGAATTTACTTGGCGAGGAAAATAATAATTTTTCGAAAGAAAACTTATGATACTTGATACCTATGTACATTATTACTAGCTGTCAATTTGTCACGGGCCCCCATATCTGCTAACGGCTAACAGTCACATAACTGCTCGCACCCTATGCAACATAAAATGAAAATGGCGAGATGTATTGTGCTGGCCAAAACAGATTTTTTTTTTTGTTCTGTGGGTGAGTTAATCGAATTGGCAAATTAGTAGCTCTTATGTAATTTCAGATTTGTTTATTCAATATTTTTAAATGAATTATTAATAATGGTAATAATAAATTAATTTATTTGCCAGATTATGGTATTAAATTGATTAATACCTGACAAAGCACATTAGTATCCTATTATATTGTTAAAATATTCTATAATTATTTGTAAATTCATATAATCACCACTGACTCTACCATAATTATCGTGTTCATTTTTTTTTTTTTGTTTTAATGGGATATATTCTTGCTTGTTTCAAGAATTTCCTGTACGTGCATGCCTAATCGGTTTTATCATGTGAGGGATGATTAAGATTATTTTTAATATGACACAATAACAGTTATTACACAAGACGCGAAAGGTACAGGAAAAAAACTAAGTAACACAACACTTTTCTTCATATATTAAACTCGTTATTAAATAATACATATTGAAGGCTTGTTTTTCGACACCTACATGAACAAGAGATTAAGAGAATTCTTAACTACAATGTAATATAAATTATTTCATTTTTTATAAAAACAGATATAACTCTATCTTTTCCTACAACATTCACATGCAAAAGAACATATTCTTAATTGAAACTTACTCGTGTATTTATTAGTTTAGTTAAGAGTAAATATTATCATATATTGGGCAATAAATTTCAATAACAGATAACATATTGCTGTGTATAAGTTAATTTAATAATAATTAATTCATATTTCTGCAATATCATAATTATTATCATATTTTATTGCAACAAGGGCTATGTTATATTAATACATAACTTGGCATTACATGACATGAGTACCAATAAATTTTATAACTTTATCGGAAGTTTATAGTAGACTCAATAGCATGTATCATATATAGTTGCATTGAATCCATTCAACTTCGCTATATAACATAAATTTATTATTGCATGATGATTATGAGTTGTACTTGAGTACTTGCACTTCAAAACTTAATCATAATAAACTATTGTTAGACAAATTAATTTGTTACAATGGATTTAACCGCGGATTTAACTAATGTAGAAGTGATTATATAGTTTGTGTTTATCACGTCGCGCTATTACTTTTATAAAATCGTAAATAGAAATATTAATCTATGTATATTTCAACTATACCTTCCGTCGCCTTTAGGAAGGTATTGTCTTCGGTCAAAAAATTCGATGGTAAGTTTTTATTGAATAAAGATGTTTTGATGTCCACAGGATACGAATTTACTATTTTTACGATGATGTCTGTATGTGTGCGTGTGTATGTAACTGTGTGTGTGTGTGTGTGTGTGTGTGTGTGTGTGTGTGTGCGTGTGCGTGTGTGTGACGATCGTTTCGGCCGCGATAACTCCAATGCTACAAATCCAAATGAAGACTAGCTTAGATATTGGTTGCAATTGAACAACCTGAAGTACCATAATTGAAGCTTTTAACTGTTTTTCTTGAAAAAAAAAACAGTTAAACGTCATTTTTTGACATTTAATATGATTATAAATATTTTATTCTCAATTTTCAATTTGACTGCATTATTTTCTTCAAATTTAATGTATTTAGAGATAAAATAGTACATTAAAACACAAGTATCATAAGGCAATCTGTTAACGTACGAGTCCAAGTTTGGAAAACGAGCCGCTAGGCGAGTTTTACAAAGGACGAGTGCGTCAACAGGCCTTATGATACGTGTTTTTTATACTATTTTTTCTATTGAGGTAATTTTACGATTAAATTTATTTAAATTGCGACGTCAAATTATGACTAGGTATTTTTTTGTTAGTTATGTTTATGTTGGTAACGCTTCTCGCTAACAATTGAAATTTCATATTTTGTCAACTGTTGATTAATTAGTGTATTGCAAAGTGTATTGTATTTATGATTCTGGTTGTGAATTTAATATTATATTTCTTTCTGGTCCTATCACATAAAAAAAGTATAAAAATCCAT
This sequence comes from Harpalus rufipes, assembly GCA_951394225.1. Lineage (NCBI taxonomy): Eukaryota > Metazoa > Arthropoda > Insecta > Coleoptera > Carabidae > Harpalus > Harpalus rufipes. The sequence continues at coordinate 13,748,677 of OX596283.1, forward strand.
AATTAAAAGTAATATGTTGAAATATTATCAACAACTTACCATTTTGAGGTTACCTGTCATCTGTCAGTTATGAAAGCATGACTACCAACTCTAGAACATGAAAGGGGCCAAAAATAGTACGCTTATAGATCTTCTAAACGTCGTGTTTGCAGTACAAAACAGTGCGTTTATAGAAACATAAGAACACCGAAATAGAAAATAGTACATTAAAACACAAGTATCATAAGGCAATCTGTTAACGTACGAGTCCAAGTTTGGAAAACGAGCCGCTAGGCGAGTTTTACAAAGGACGAGTGCGTCAACAGGCCTTATGATACGTGTTTTTTATACTATTTTTTCTATTGAGGTAATTTTACGATTAAATTTATTTAAATTGCGACGTCAAATTATGACTAGGTATTTTTTTGTTAGTTATGTTTATGTTGGTAACGTTTCTCGCTAACAATTGAAATTTCATATTTTGTCAACTATTGATTAATTAGTGTATTACAAGGTGTATTGTATTTATGATTCAAGGTCTGATTCTGGTTGTGAAATTAATATTATATTTCTTTCTAGTCCTATCACCTAAAGAAGGTATAAAAATCCATAATTAAAAGTAATATGTTGAAATATTATCAACAACTTACCATTTTGAGGTTACCTGTCATCTGTCAGTTATGAAAGCATGACTACCAACTCGAGAACATGAAAGGCGCCAAAAATAGTACGCTTATAGATCTTCTAAACGTCGTGTTTGTAGTACAAAACAGTGCGTTTATAGAAACATAAGAACACCGAAATAGAAAAAAAATATAACAATTATTTTTTTATAAATCTTATAATCTTATAATCTTTGCTGCATAATCATGGAAACGCGTTTCAATAATTCAATATTACTAATTGATAGATGTTAGTGTTAAGTACAAAGTTACACAATATGTTTATTAAATAATTTTAGTGAAAATACAAGAAACTTTCTTTGTGAAATTTATATAAAATAAATAGAAAAGACGAGAGGTACGAGTACAAACCGATTTTAACATTTTTACGATGATGTGTGTGTGTGTGTGTGTGTGTGTGTGTGTGTGTGTGTGTGTATGTATGTGTGTATGTGTGTGGGACGTTGGAAGGACGATTACTCAAAAACTATAAGACTTAATATTTTTTTTAATTAAGTATTTCCCAATCGAACATTCATGGGAAGAGCTGAAAAGGTTTTGGTAACAACTGGACAACCGAAAATAGCAGATTCTTGAAAAAAAATCTTCTAAATATTAATTTTGAAATTTTTTCTTGGTGATATTAAAGAAAATTAAATTCTCAATATGACACATTTAATTTTTTTATTATATCTCGTATAGGTATAGAAATATTATATAATAATATCTTGTTGCCCAAAAAACAGTTGAGATATTTAAATGTTTGTAATTGACAGAGAAATGCAAAATGTCAGTGTCAAAAATCAGATTTTTCTGGGAGGTACGAGTACATTTAATGTATATTTATTGTATTATTAATTAAATATGTATTTAAATTATAGGTGAGTTAATATTACATATATCCTTAAGAAATACCTCTAAAGCTGTTAATGAATTAGAATAATTTTGAACATATTAGAATAATAGGACAAAATATCTCATAGAACGAAAGAAGAAATACAATTTCAATAAACGTGCTTAACAATAGGTTTTTAAATATAAATAGAAATGCTTGATTACAATAATGAGAATGTGATTCCAACAAATAAAATGACCAATAACACAAAAATTGATTATAATAATTGTTTTTGTATGTATATATTTTTATTACAGAAATATTTGATAACAATAAAGAAAATTTGATTGCAATAATAAATAATTGTTGTTGGATTTAGGTGGCAAACTAATATCAAACTACAGACTGCAAAATCGTAAATACGCCACTGATAAAGTGAATCAGATTACTTACAATTACAAATAGTTCAATATCGCCTTCAGATTGAGACATATTATGTACTTGACACTGACATTTTGCAAAAATTTGCTCACTTGTATTTAAATAAGTTGTTTCATTTATGAAGCAATTGCTCACTTTTTTCTGCTCACTTCAAAGTTGCTTAGTAATCTCATAAGTGAGCGCTCAGATAAAAAGAATACAGCAAATATCTTTTATTCTCGAGATCCCCATGCAGGACACTATTAAAACTAGATAATTTATATAAAACAATATCTAACTGATATGACCGAAGATAACGTGCTGCTCATATCACTATGAAACTAGCTTCAATAAAGCAATCACAAAACATCATTCTAAACGTAGTCAATGCTGGCTATGTAAATTTCATTAAATCTCATTCAGTATTGTAGTGTACATTACAACACGCTGAAATCCTTTACATATTAATATATTCCGCCTATCTCGTGCGGACAGGAATTTCTATCTGTGAATTCCGGCTATTGCCAACCGGATACAACGTTTATAATTTCCAGTTATGAAGATTATCAATAAGTTGCTGTAAAATAATATTCCAGTCAGCTCATCACGCACGTCGTATTACCAAGGATGTGCTGGCCTCACCAACTGCATCCCAACTAGTTGGCTATGTCTCCGAACCATCAGAGTCATCTGCGATGTGCGTATGCGAGTGCGTCTCGTTCGGAACAAATTACCCGCAGACAGGTTGACGTAGAGCAGTTGACAAGCGATGGACGCGAACATGTATTTTATGCTAAAACAATTCAAATAATGCGCTTTCGGCATTTATTACCATTACATTATGTGGAGAAAGAGTTTACAACTCAATCTATGCTGAGAACTGTGTCCAATGAGAATTACAAGGTGTTGGGCGAGAGGGCGTACGGATTTGCAATGTCATTTGCGGATTAATAACGTGACAACGCTGTGAGGCGAATGGAGGCGGTATAATACCTTACACGAGAAAAATCAGGCGATATGTTTTACATTTTGTATCATATGCTTCCGGATTGCGAGATTATAATATGCATTATTTAACGATTGCCCCAGGGCAGTCAAATTTGTGGAGGACTCTGTCGACTAATCAGGGCCGTATAAGCTATGAAGCAGAGTAAGAAGTTGTTACTAGAGGTGCGCGCGGGTCGTGAATTTTGTCGGGTCACGATGGGTCACGACGTGACCCGCGTGACCGTGAATATATTTTAAATATTGCTTCGTGATTGGGCGTGAGCGTGAGGGCCTAAAAATATATCGTGACTGATCGGGCGTGATTGCAATTTATTTAGGCGTGAGCAATATTATTTTTTTCTATTTTTTATCTAAAAAATCTGTTGTGGCCAGCACAATACCTCTCGCCACTTCCTTTTTTTGATTACATAAGTAGGTATAGGGCGCGAACAGTAATGTTACATTTTTGGGCTTGACAGCAGATGTGTGGGCCCGTTTCAGAATGATAATTAGTAATTATGTACATAGATGTCAAATGTTAGAATTTTTCATTAAAAATTTCAAGATTTTCTAAATTTACGTAGTTAATTTATCACCAGGAGTTTAAAGTTTACTTGTATGCCTTAGATATTTAACATTTAATTGATGATTTAAATAATGATATTTGACATCTATATATATAATTACTAGCTATCATTCTGACATGGGTCCCCATATCTGCTTGTCAAGGCCAACAAAATCATATGACTGCTCGCTCCCTATTGTATTTAACATTTCTTGTATACCTACACTCTACACCAAAAATTCTACTTACGCATATATCTAATTCCATATATATTTAGATTGTTTAATTTTAAATTCATTTTTTACATATTAAATTTCTTTTACCCCTTAATCTATAGAATATATTGTAAAATATTTAAATGTATCAGAAAGAGAATTTATTTTTCTTTAATATTATCAAGAAAAAATTTCAAAAAATATTATTTAAAAGATTTTTTTTCAAGAATCTTCTACTTCCGGTTGTCCAATTGTTACCAAAACCTTTTCAGATATTCCCATGAATGTCCGATTGGGAAATACGTAGTTAAAAAAAAATTAAGTCTTATAGTTTTTGAGTAACCGTCCTTCCAACATCCCACACACACACACACACATACACACACACACACATCCACACACACACACACACACACACACACTCACTCACACACAGACATCATCGTAAAAATGTTAAAATCGGATTGTACAGACCTTAAAACGTGCTTATTCAATAAAATCTGGATATGCGATTTTTAGCATGAATGCAATACCTCTCTTAGCGAGAGGTAAAAAATGTAGTTTTAATATAAATATTTTACGTTATAATCTTATTATTATTAGCATGTCGAAACATGTGTATTTTTCTGGAAAATATTTTTCTAGTACCCATAATTGTATACATAGTTAGCTTCAATATCATTCAAGATATACATATTGTAAATATAGAAACAATTACGTGACACAAACGTGACCCGCCGGGCGTGATCGGGCATAAGTGCCAAAATAAATTCGTGAGCGTGAGTGATCGTGAATCAAACATAAAAAGTCGCGCGTGATTGGTCGTGATTAACTTTTTAGTTTCGTGAACGTGCGTGATCGTGAACAAAAATTTCCCACGCGCCCACCTCTAGTTGTTACCGCAGCATATTTTAAAAGCGGCAAATTTGGGAAATATTTCGATATTTTTAAAATTAATGTCAATAGATCTAATGAAAATAATTTTTACCTTCCATCATCCCTAGTAAGGAAGGTATTGTCTTTGGTCAAAAAATTCGGTGGTGAGTTTTCAATAAATAAGCAAGATTTAGGGTCCCTACAATACGATTTTATTATTTTTACGATGATGTTTGCATGTGTGCGTGTGCGTGACAATAATTTTATTATTCTCTATACTAGCTGTGCTAACTTAACCATGGAAACTGCTAATATATTCAGGTAATTCAAATTGACAGATGCAGTATCAACAAAAAGTAAATGAATGAAAGAATAAGGGAAATAACTCTAGTGTTGGGCGTTTCTAGAAAGATATAAGAGAGACGATTACATTGGTTTGTACATGTCAAGAGGAGAGATGAGTATATTGAAAGAATGAATAGCTTATAACAGAAGTTGGAAAAAACATATGAAGACCAAATATAAGATGAAAGGAGAGAAAAGGAACTGGATGAGGACGACACACAAAACAAAAATTAGAGGAAAAAGAAAATAAAAAATAGCGACCCCCTAACGAATGGAAAAAACTAAAGAAGAGGTGTCAAGTGCAATTCGCATAGTTTGTATATGAAATAATTTAACTAGAAATATAGGATCTTTTGCAAGAAAATTTATGTGTAGGGCGCGTGCAGTGACGTGACTTTGTTGACTTTGGCAAGCAGATAAGTGGACCCGTATCAAAATGACAGCTATTAATTACATCCATAATGACAAATGTCATAATTTTTCATTCAAAATTTCATGATTTTCTTATTTCATGTGGTTTATTTATTATCAGGGGTGTGGAATTCAGTTGCCGAGAAAAGGAATCATAAAATACCAAAAAAATGAAAATTTTAATGAAAAATTTTGACGTGAGGATGACCCGCAAAAAAGAAATAAATGGAAGAAGAAAATAAAAAATAGCGAGCCCTAACGATTGGAAAAAGCTAAAGAAGAAGATGTCAGTGTCAAGTGCCATTTGCATGAAATAATATTACTGGAAATTTAGAATCTTTTGCAAGAAAATTTATGTATGGAATTTGTACATAATACACAGGATTGACGGAAGGTATTGTGCTGGCCACATCAGAGTTTTCTGAAAAATTGTGTATACGTATATTTTTATTGACAATAAAATAAATTCGCATATATTAACTTGATAATCACTATAATCAGTATAATCTCTGATCATAATTAATTCCATAAAGTTAGTATTTAGTTAGATTACGGTAAATAGTCGTATCATAATTATTACTTACTTTTAAAAGATGCAGATTGGCAGTTTCTAGATATTCGACACCTGCAAAAAATATTTTTTTTATAGTTTACAATAAAATATTTAGTACCAAATCAAAGTTATCATTTATTTACTATAGTTTAGTTTCATCTTCACACCATCTTTAATGAACAAATGAAGAAATTTTAATTGCATTTTAAAAGTACTTAGTACTGCATATACGTATGAAATTATTTACTGCAAAAACTTGCACCTCACAGTAAAAGATGCAATTAGGATACTAAGACGTCAATTAGTTTCTAAGGGAATAACGTTTTCTTTAATGAAATATTAATTGTCCGTAAATCTACTGACTATAATTAATGATTGCTGTATATGAACTATGATTGATTTATCTGTAAAATTAATTGAATTTGCAATAAATCATACTGCACCCTATGACTCCTGCAGTGTTGGTTTAATTGATTTTTTTACTATTATTTGTCTGTATGCATAAACATAAGCATATAAGCATTAATATTATTGTTAAAGAATGCAATTGATTTTTAGAGTGTCATGAGTGCTACAATTAAACAGTATATAAAAAATTAAAAATAAATATGGATAAATTTCTTGACTGTGGTATAGATTTGGGATTAGATATTACAATAATTACGCGAAATTTCAGTCATACAGCATTTATTTCTACAAAACTGAAGTTTCAGTTTTCGGTATACAATTATACCTTCACCAGGAAATTTAAGAACTTACAGATTCATAAACTTAAATTCATGTCCACATAAATAACATCTACTCGTTCTAGAAATCGATAACAGTTTATGTAGTAATTTTTAACGCCATAAGAATGATTGTAAAAGCGGTTTTTTATTTATAGCTTTTATTTTAAAAAAAGGGCAATCCGCATTTGCCAGTACATTTCAACCAAAATTATATTTTTTAAAATATTTTGTCTGTTACTGATTCAATGCAAATCCGAGAATATTTTACATTTTTACCTTTTGCCAAGAGAGGTATTGGAATCATGCTAAAAATCGCATATCCATGTGTGTGTGTGTGTGTGTGTGTGTGTGTGTGTGTGTGTGTGTATGTATGTGTGTGTGTGTGTATGTATGTGTGTGTGTGTGTGTGTGTGTGTGTGTGTGTGTGTGTGTATGTATGTGTGTGTGTGTGTATGTATGTGTGTGTGTGTGTGTGTGTGTGTGTGTGTGTGTGTGTGTGTGTGTGTGTGTGTGTGTGTGTGTGTGTGTGGATATAATCTATAAAATAATGTGTTGTAATTCTCACAGCCCAAACATCTTTATGATAACCAGTTGAGAAATTAAAATGTCTGTAATTGACAGATAAATGTCACTAATTTTCTGGGAACGATATTTAATATTTCTGAATGCACTATTAATTATATATTCAAAATTATAGGTATATTACATACACCGTGCATCCCGTCAATGAATTGGTACGTAGAACATTTCGCAGAGTAGGAGAAAACTTGCTCATAGAATGATTTTAAAATTACAGAAAATATCTAAATATAAAGATTAGATGTAATTAGAATTTTTTTGTGTGTACAAGAAATGTAAAATACAATAGTTATTTATCCCACAATGGAAAGGTATTGTGATGGCCACAACAGATATATTTTTAATGTAGTTCTTTTGCATAATAGTTTGGTGTAATTAAATTGGATCTATTTTTGGTATCCCTTTTAGTTTATGTATTATGAACATATATATAAAAATAAATTATTAAACCAGACAATATTTTAATTAATTTTATTTTGGTCAAAAAAATCAATGATGAGTTTTTAGTAAATAAGCATGTTTTAGGGTCCCTATAATACGATTTTGCCATTTTTACAATGATGTCTGTATGTATGTGTATCTGTGTGTGTGTGTGACGAAAGTTTCGGATGGCGTAACTTCAACAACACGATTCCAAAAATTATAATTTTTTTCGATTGTCTAGGCGTCCGGACAGGGTGTTGCAATGCTCCGGTTTCTACTAAATTATTAATTTTCGTTTTGTATTTATATCTAAACCGTGTGTACCCAATGAAATATATATATATACGAGCCCAGTCGCATATGAATTGGACCAAAAGTAATATGCAACACAATTTTATTTTTCTGAATTAGAATTTATTTAACTTTCATAATTTCAACAGAGACAATTAAGCTTATTTAACACTATGTGGTTTTAACAACTAATCAACAATATCTAATACTTATATCAACTACAATAATTATAAAATAAACAAAAAGGAAAAGTTATGTTTGGCGCATATTAATTGGACCATAACCCAATAAATATTTATTTACCTAACAAAATCTGATAATATTTTTTCTGACATTTATATTATCAAGTATGCCTTGAAAAAACAAATGATAGCATTATTCCAGTGTTTTAAGTTATTTAGTTGTCAAAATGGTCCGCGGAAAGTCGTTATCTAACGATATGCGAAATTCTATTGTTGCTGCCCATAAAAATGGACTTTCTGGGCATAAAATTGCAAAAAATTTAAGTATTCCTCAAGGAACAGAAAGAAACATAATTTCGCAATTTAAAAAAACCGGAAATCTACAAACAAAAGTTAAAACTGGGCGTGCTTCAAAGATTACCAAAAGAGATGAGCGTGCTCTGCGGACACTAATTAAACAAGATCGTCGAATTTCCTCACGAGAATTGGCTGTAAAATGGGCAGATGCGATTGGCAGACCAATTTCAAAAGATACTTGTTTGAGAAGAATGAAAAAAATGGGATATGGGTTCTACAAGGTAAGTTTTTACAAACCGTAAAAAACATCCAAACTCACTATTTCCCAATAGGCCAAGGAAAAACCACTTCTCACAGAAAAACAAAAACGAAACCGATATTTATGGGCAAAGGAGCACCAAAACTGGGTTCAACGTCAATGGGACTCGATTATCTGGAGTGACGAGTCTAAGTTTGAGGTATGTGTTGGCGATACACGAAGTAGAATTATTCGAATGCCAGGGGAGGAATATCACAGAGATTGCCTCAAAAGAAAGGTTAAGTTTCCGGCATCTGTGATGGTGTGGGGATGCATGTCATCACAAGGAGTTGGACGTCTTCTTTTCATTGACGGTACTGTCAATGCTGCTAAGTACAAGATAATTTTACAAGAGAAATTGTTGCCTTCCATTAATGAAATTCAACTGCCAGAAGGGGGATTTATATTTCAACAAGACGGCGCAGCCTGCCATACAGCGAAATCGGTATCATCATGGTTGCAAGAAATGAATGTTCCCGTTTTAAAATGGCCTTCAAGCAGCCCTGATCTATCCCCTATCGAGACTCTTTGGCATCAGATGAAAAAAGCACTTCGAACCACACCAGTTCGCACAATTCCTGAATTAAAGAATAAAATTCAGGAAATTTGGAATAATTTTCAACCAGAGTACTGCAAAACATTAGTAGGCACGATGCCAAAGAGAATTGATGCCGTTTTAAAACGAAAAGGTGGCTGTACACAGTGGTAACTCTGACGAATTGTTCAAAAATAATTGGTCCAATTAATATGCGCCAAACATAACTTTTCCTTTTTGTTTATTTTATAATTATTGTAGTTGATATAAGTATTAGATATTGTTGATTAGTTGTTAAAACCACATAGTGTTAAATAAGCTTAATTGTCTCTGTTGAAATTATGAAAATTAAATAAATTCTAATTCAGAAAAATAAAATTGTGTTGCATATTTCTTTTGGTCCAATTCATATGCGACTGGTCTCGTATATATATATATATATATATATATATATATATATATATATATATATATATATATATATATATATATATATATATATATTCTAATCATTGGTTATTGTTAAATTAATTTTATACGTCAATGCTGTTTAACTGCAATCTTGAAGTTACGTAAGTAATTTTTTTTCAGAGTATTTGCTGCTTTTATGGTTACTTTAGTTAATCAATATGATTAATAATCTCTGCGCTCGTTATTATTAACGAACCCACAATCTTTCTTTACCTACTAGATTTGACACGAATCGACAAAAGAATCGTTAACACCTAGTCTACACCACAGTCGAGAAATTTATTCACATTTTTTATGTTAAATGTATTTTTCTGTTGATCATTTATTTATAAATTTTATAAATGTACAGAAAACTTTGCTGAAGATTTCGAGTAATAGTTAGCACCTAATTTATACTTTATTTAACGTATTAACCCGGCCTAGTAAATATCTAAAGTTCTAAACGTTATTCAAGCGAATTACAATCTATCTTGAATACGTTGATGCTTCATAAAAAATGATTACCAGTTGTAGACATAAATAAACAAACGTTGCTATACTCAAGACAATAACGGAGACAGTGTGTTAGTCTTTATTTTCCCAGGCGGTAGGCACTAGGCGCCACCTGACCTAGCTCTTAACTCATCTTATGTTGATTTCGTGATCCAACCCAATCAGCCCCAGCAGCACCGACGGGCATCAACATTTGTCAGCCGGCGGCCGCAGCAGTTTACCTTGCAGTCGGCATTCGCCTGTAATTCTCTGATTAATGAGTGACAAGTAGCCGACATACAAACCTTGACTATGTTCTCGCCTCACACAACAAACAATGCCCTGCCCCAACATAACGCCACCAGATCCCGAGATATACTAATGAGACACCAAAAAACTTAATTGAAGGAGTATTGTTATCATATGTCATGTAATTACCATACAGGAAATTATAATAATGTTGTTTGTTAGATTGACATTAACTTGATTGCCAAATTTGTCATGGATAAATCGTTTTTATTTTTGTTTAGTAAATACCTAACAAACTTCGTGGTTTTTTAAATAAATAATTTTATTTTTTAGTAAACCCGATGCACTTACTACGAGTGTCATTCTTTTAATTTCGAACCTAATATTTTATATAATATTATAAGGTCCTTGCTATTAAATTCTTTATCAACATTAAAATTTGAAAAAAGTACTATTAATGATTTATTACAACATAAACTTATTTTCTTAAAGATTTACACAATTCAGCAAGTCTGATACGTTGTACAATGCGATGATTTTGGCATAAACCATATGTTACACATTTTCAATATAGATGGTTATCCTGGTACATTAACAGAAAATGCAATATTAAAAAAAAATCTGTTGTGACCAGCACAATACCTCTCGCCACTTCCGTTTTTGTTACATAAGTATAGGGTGTGAGCAGTCATGTGACTTTGTTGGCCTTGACAAGCAGATATTGGGGCCCGTGTCCGAATGACAACTAATAATGTACATAGATATCAAATGTCAGAATTTTTCATTAGAAGTTCACGTAGTTACTTTGTCACCAGGAGTGTGTAATTGATTGACCAAGGCAAATAAATTACATGGAATTGGAAAATCACGAAATTTAGAATAAAAAATTATATTAGACATCTATGTATATAATTACTAGCTATAATTCTGACACAACTATTGTATTTAACATTTCTTGTATACCTACCTACATTCTACACCAAAAATTCTACATAAACCTATTCTATATGTTTTTTTTTTTTTAAATACATTCTATGAAGAAATTTTATCCTACTCTTCTAATTTTTCGAGACGTTTCCAATTCATTGTCGGGATTGACAGTATTTCTGAAGTTATGTATAATATACCTATAATATTAAATATTTAACTATTAATACAATAAAAAATAATATATGTAGGTACTTCCCAGTAATAGTCTTCAGTAATGTCTCCGGATTTCCGGCATTGACATTTATCTATCAGTTACAATTGATTTCCATGGCATTATTTGGGCTGTGAACAGATTATTTTACATATTATATTATTTTATCTCTAAATCAATAAAAGATATAATAAAATATTCAATCTTCTTTAATATTTGCAAGAACAAAAATTTTCAAAAAATAATATTTAGAAGATTTTTTTTAAGAATTTGCTACTTCCGGTTGTCCAATTGCTACCAAAACCTTTTCAACTCTTCCCATTAATTAAACGGATACTAAGACTTATAGTTTTTGAGAAACCGTCCTTGAGATTTTTAGCATGAATTCAATACCTCCCTTAGCGAGAGGTAAAAATTCAAATTTGTTTATTTTATTGTAAATTAATTCAAAGTGTCAACTACTGGAGATTTTACTTTAATGTATTAAAAGAAAATATTAAAACACAAATTTTTAAAATAACTTATCAATAAATCAATTTTGATAGTTTGTAATTGAATAGTATTTTATGTATCCAGGACGAGAAATGAATCTTTAAGTATGCGTAAGTTGTTTACGGCCGAGGCCGTACCTTAAAGACACTTTTCGTCTGAGGTACCTACATAATTTTATATCATACTGGTTTCTACATTTCTCTAGATATTTTATATAAAGAAGCTGAGGTGAAGAGCAATTTAATGTCGCAAAAATAAAGGATTCAGTACGAAGGTAAAATATCATTTTAGTGTTCTAGGACTTTACTGTTTCGCGTTTTGTTTTATAAATCATTCAAAAAACGTTGCTTTAGAAACTAACTAAGATAAGATTTTGGAAAAGAAATTTTTGATAATTCATTTAAAATTAGAACAAACGTTATATTAAATGGAAAGTAGCATAACATAGTTACTACTATAGTATTAGTAAATATGTAGGTAGGTATTTAAATTAATAAAAAATAAATATCAGGTGGTATTGTGCTGGTCACATAACAATCATAACAATCCATATGTAAATCCTGAATTAATATGTTAAGCCCTCCAATGAAGCAGGAGTTATCAGTTAAAACCAGTCGTACATAAAAAGTGAATAAGTTTCAGTTCGATCTTGTTTTACAGAAAATAAACGAATATAGAGTACCTTTAATGGAGTGTGAATGTTCATCAGTATTATTGACAAATAGACATAAAGTAATCTTTTTTGAATGCTGGTTCGAATTATGTAAATGAGTAGGATTCTGGTATCTTCAGAATTATAAATGTTATTAATATGCCCACTTTGAATATTCATAGCCTTAAAGCGCCACTTATTTATGACAGTATCATGAAAACATGTCAATAAACAAACATTATATTATGAAATAATTTATAATTACTTTAATTATATTTTTACTAAACAAGAAAATATATCATTAGGTATATGTTTTTCCGTTTCTAAATGAGGTAATTCGCAATGCGGATCTATGAATTAACATGTAATTTATTTTATATTCCTAATGACGGTTTTCAGTTTCTATGCAAAATAAATATATAAATATAAATAACTTTTCATATTATCCGCAAAATTTTCCGCAATATTTTCCGCGGAGATCTTTTATCTTTATAATTTCCTGCAAAATATTGAATATCCTTCATTTATATTTAAATCGCGTTTATTTTCTTTAATAAATAATTTTAATAGCAGGCGCCCGTGCAAGACGTATTAAAGCGCATTAAAATAAATATAGTGACGTACATAAATCTGTGGCTTCGTGTAAAAATATCTAAAGTCAATTTTCGAGCAAAATTAAATTGTGCAATTGGCTAGAAAACTATATATTACCTGTCGCTAAGAGAGGTATTGGATTCATGCTAAAAATCGCATATCCAGATTTTAATGATTAATCACGTTTTAAGGTCCCTACAATCCGATAATAACATTTTTACGATGATGTCTGTGTGTGTGTGTGTGGATGTATGTGTGTATATATATATGTGTGGGACGTTGGAAGGACGATTACTCAAAAACTATAAGACTTAATATTTGTTTAACTACGTATATACCAATCGGACATTAATGTGAAGAGCTGAAAAGGTTTTGGTAACAAATGAACAACCAGAAGTAGCAGATTCTTGAAAAAAAATCTTCTAAATAGTATTTCGGCCACGATAACTCCAATATTACAATTCCAAAATTTACAGTTTTTTTGTATTCCTCATTTTACATCCAAATGAAGATTTGATTAGATTTTAGTTATTGAAGAACCGGAAGTACCTTTAAAAGTAAATTTAAAAATTTGAACAAATGCAAAGCGATTTTTTGGCAGCAATAAATTTAATGTCATAAGAACGTGGAAACTGATTCGATTTTGTTCATACAATTAAATTTACTTTGGAAGTAAATTTAACTGGGTCTTTATGAAACCGGCCCTTAACTGTTTTTCTTAAAAAAACACAGTTACATGTCATTTTTTGACATTTAATGTTTTTATAAATATTAAAGAATATTTTTTATTCTCGTAGCTGCGTGCCTGAGGGGCTGGTCGCGAATATGGGGATCGGGGTTCGAGCCCAACCGACGCCAAAAATTACTTCGAATTTTAATGGTTTAACGTCTGTTAAACACCAGAATGAAGTGATCAACAAGACAGTAAAAGGGCACGTCTTTGCTTACGTTATGTTAATAACCATAACACAAATAAATAAACATAATAAAAAAGTAAAACTGTCAGTTTATATCACTTTGAAATTTCAGAAAACGAATCTGTCACTTTAAAATTTTAGAAAAACGAATGCAAGTAATTCTTTGGAAAATAAATAAAAATCTACTGCATAATCATGTCTCATTTTTAGGTTCCATGTTAAAAATGAATTATATTGAAATTTTAAATTATTAAATTATCATTAGGTAAAATTTCTTCTTCTTCATCCTCAAAATTGGCGATCTAAAATGTTAAGCTACGTTTGACGAACAACAAAGGAATAAACTATTTTAACAGCATTTAATACATTATAATAAAGAACTACGTTTTACGAGACATGTAAATCGTGCTCTCGGAATAACAATCAAAGGTTCAGTTGTGAATTTTGTTAATTAAATATTCCTACTGGCATCAAGTTGTGATACACAAAGACATACGATGGAACGAATGGCCATTATAAAATAAAATATTTCGTAAAACAGTTGTATATTGTACTAGAAATATCACCTAGACATTTTTAATCATCGTCCATGATATTTTTTTCCGTTTTCTATTACATTTTCATAATTATAAGTGCATCATATTCAAATGCTGTTGTTATTTAATTGGATAAACAGTTGTTAAAATTTTGAAGGCATCAATTTGTATGACGTTAAAATATACTGTTGTAACACTTAATTTTAACACCTATGTTAAAATGATAACAGAATTGATAGAATAGAACATATATTTTAACAATTTCCTTACAGAATACACCCCATTATTGTCAAGTACAAATTTACATACATCTGTGAAATAATTTTACTGAAAATACAAGAATGTTTCTGTGTGGAATTTGTATAAAATAGATAGAAATGACGGAAGGTATTGTGCTGGCCACAACAGATTTTTACCTTCCGTCACCTTTAGGTAACGAAGGTATTGTCTTTGGTCAAAAAAATCTATGATGAGTTTTTAGTGAACAAACACGTTTTAGGGTCCATATAATACGATTTTACCATTTGTACGATGATGTCTGTATGTATGTATGTATGTATGTATGTATGTATGTATGTGTGTGTGTGTGTGTGTGTGTGTGTGTGTGTGTGTGTGTGTGTGTGTGTATGTATGTGTGTGTGTGTGTGTGTGTCTTTTTAGTGAATAAACATGTTCTAGGATCCCTTTAATACGATTTTACCATTTTAACGATAATATCTGTATGTATGTGTGTGCGTGTGTGTGTTTGTGTGTGTGTGTGTGTGTGTGTGTGTGACGAAAGTTTCGGATCACATAACTTCAATACCACGATTGCAAAAATTAAAATTTTTTCGTATTCCTCAAGTTTACATCCAGAAGAACAACTGATTAGATTTTGGTTATAATTGGTGAACCGGAAGTAGCCTCTTTTAAAGATTTAACAGTTAAATTTGATTTTTTGACATTTAACGTTATTATAACTTAAAGAATATATTATTCTCTATACGATTTGATTGAATTTTATACTTCATATTCAATAGATATAGAGTTAAAGAATTTTAAAGAAATTAAATTTTATAAATCAGCCAGCTATGCTAAACTACTAATATATTCATATAATTCAAATTGACAGATGTCAGTATAAATAAAAAGTAAATTAATGTGGCAGAGATGAGGATGTTGAAGTAGATGTTGGGGAAGACACGGAAATAACTCTAGTGTTACAAGTTTCTAGAAAGATACAAGAGAGATGATTACATTGGTTAGAAAATGTCATGAGGAGAAATGAAGAATATATTGGATGAAGAATGAATAGCTTAGTAATTGAGGAAGACCAAAGATAAGATGGAAGGACTGTATTGCGGAAGACTTGAGAGAATAGGAACTGAAACGTAAAACAGAAATGAGTGGAAGAAGAAAATAAAAAATAGCGACCCCTAACAAATGAGAAAAGCTAAAGAAGAAGAAGATGTCAGTGTCAAGTGCAATTTGCATAGTTTGTTTATGAAATAATTTTACTAGAAATTTAGAATCTTCTGCAAGAAAATTCATGTATGGAATTTATACGTAATACACAGGATTGACGGAAGGTATTGTGCTGAACAGAACAGGTTTTTTTACCTTCCGTCACCTCTAGGTAAGGAAGGTATTGTCTTTGGTCAAAAAATTCGGTGGTGAGTTTTCATTGAATAAGCACGTTTTAGAGTCTTTACAATACGATTTTACTATTTTTACGATGATGTCTGTGTGTGTGTGTGTGTGTGTGTGTGTGTGTGTGTGTGTGTGTGTGTGTGTGTGTGTGTGTATGTGTGTGTGTGAGTGTATGTATGTATGTGTGTGTGTGTGTGTGTGTGGACGCCGTTTCGTGCACGATATCTCCAATACTAGAATTCCAAAAATTACAATTCTTGCGTATTCCTCTTCCTTACAACCATATCCAGACCTGTTTAGATTTTGGTTATAATTGGTCAACCGGAAGTACCCTCATTTGAAGATTTTAACAGTTTTTCTTGAAAAAATCAGTTAAATGTTATTATAACTTAAAGAATATATTATTGTCTATACGATTTGATTGCATTTTATATTTGATATTCAACAGATATAGAGTTAAAGAAGAATAACGATAATAAATTTTATATAAATTTCATAATTCAGCCAGCTATGCTAACTTAACCATGGAAACTGCTAATATATTCAGGTAATTCAAATTGACAGATGTCAGTATCAATAAAATGAAATCAATGAAAGAATAAGGGAAGTAACTCTAGCGTTAGAAGTTTCTAGATATACGATTACATATTGGTTTGAACATGTCATGAGGAGAGATGAATATATTAATAGAAGGTGGAAGAAACATAGGAAGACCAAATATAAGATGAAAAGACTGTATTGTAGAAGACTTGAGAGAAAAGGAACTGAATGAGGACGACACGCAAAACAAAAATGAGTGGAAGAAGAAAATAAAAAATAGCGACCCCCTAACGAATGGGAAAAACTAAAGAAGAAGATGAAGAAGATGTCAGTGTCAAGTGCAATTTGCATAGTTTGTTAATGAAATAACTATACTGGAAATATAGTATCTTTTGCAAGAAAATTTATGTATTGACGCGTGTCAAAATGACAGCAATTAATTATGTCCATAATTGACAAGTGTTATAATTTTTCAATCAAAATTTCATAATTTTCTTATTTCATGTGGTTTGTTTGTTATCAGGAGTATGGAATTCAGTTGCCGAGAAAGGGAATCACATAATACCAAAAATTTATAATCTTTTGCATGAAAATTTATGTATGGAATT
The DNA here is from genome assembly GCA_951394225.1 of Harpalus rufipes. Classification (NCBI taxonomy): domain Eukaryota; kingdom Metazoa; phylum Arthropoda; class Insecta; order Coleoptera; family Carabidae; genus Harpalus; species Harpalus rufipes. The sequence goes on from OX596283.1 coordinate 13,766,158, forward strand.
TGTACATAATACACAGGATTGACGGTAGGTATTGTGCTGGCCACAACAGATTTTTTTTAATTGTCCCCGTGCTTTTAATCACGTACCTCTATATAGAATAATTTGCTATCTTTGTGCGTCATAGAATTATTTAAATTATTCATATTTGTCTTCCTGTAATAAAAATTACTAAAATACTGTCAGCTTAATTATTAACAAGGCATGGAAGCCATCAATCGTTGAGTTTATAGCTTTTAAAATATTGAACAAATGAGAAGAATATTAATTTAGTAATTTTTATTTGCCGCTGCCTGAAACTAATTAATGTCATAGCTAATTAGAGTTGGAATTTTGTAAGTAAAGTATTTGAAAAATAGCACTTTCTTACTGTCAGTCGACGACATGTAGGAGGTCTGGTTTTCCTACAGGTTCTTAGCTTCGTAATATTTTTATTGCCAATTAGTGCTGCATTTATATTTTATTTTTAGAAGGAGAATACAATGTTGGCGCCAGACGGATCATTGTGATTTTTTAGAAATAAAATCCTATTAAATACCTGTTATTTTCATTTTTTCAGCAGTTCTATTATTTAAATATAATAGATGTCCATTTTTATGGAAAAGTAATTAACTACTAGCATTTTATAATTTACGAAGTACTTTTAGTTCAACAGATATGAATAAATTTCAGCAAGATTTACAGTTACACAAGTTGAATATACGAAAAATTATCAATATTCGTACAAAGTTTAATTGTTCATTATATTACAGAAAGATGTTCTGCCATGGCACTTCTTAACAATAGCGTTCAACGTTGAACTTTAAATAAGGAATAATTTAAATGAGCTCTTTACAATACTTGAATATTTTGAAGCCAAAGTTCCGGTAAAACCAAATAAGTGAAAAAGAAGATAACACAATGTCAGTGTCAGTGACACTGACAAAATACGTTACTCGTACGGCTATGAATCAAAGTAATTAATACATAAACTTACGTTACAGCGAAAGTATTGTCAACGAGCATTGTTTTAAAATGGAATGTCGTAACTGAGGCGAAACAATATGAATACAGTAGAGCGTCAATAATCCGGATTAATTGGGACCGGACCCCATCCGGATTTTTGACGTATCCGGATTTTCGAAATGAACCAATAAAATACTTTTTGGGTGTCTTTAACGCAAAATATTAGCTGCAATCGGTCATAAATTACTGTGATGTACAGTACATTGTACATAATGTAAAACAGTATGTAAAATATAAAATTAAATTATAAAGGATTTGAAATTAAAAAAAAAATCTTTTATGGATTTCTGAACTATATTGGTTCGGTTTTTTGCAGCCAAATTCTTTATTTTGGTTTAGGAGACAAGCTGAGTTGGTGTGCTCTCAGTCTGTTTTTCAAACCACGCCATCAAAGTCTCTGCTGCTATAAAAGCTTCCGAATGTGTCGGCCCAACTTTTTCAATGTTATTATCACTACTACTCTCATCCGATTAAGTAAATTAAGAAAGTACAAGAAATATACATCCTTATCGCATACGCTTGTAGCTGCAAGCTGCAAGCTGCAAATGAGAGAGATAAATGTATGCCAATTTGTTAATTCGTTCATGATACAGATGACCTTCATCGGACATCTTTAATTTTTACCTCTCGCCAAGAGAGGTATTGGATTCATGCTAAAAATCGCATATCCAGATTTTATTGAATAAGCACGATTTAAGGTCCATAGAATCCGATTTTAACATTTTTACAATGATGTCTGTGTGTGTGTGTGTGTGTGTGTGTGTGTGTGTGTGTGTGTGTGTGTGTGTGTGGATGTGTGTGTGTATGAGGTTGTTCGAGACACGATTTCTCAAATTCTATAAGACTAAAGACCTGTTTGACTACGGATTCCTCAATCTAACAGTAATGGGAAGAGTTGAATAGGTTCTGGTAACAATTGGACAACCGAAAGTGGTAGTTTCTAAAAAAAAAAATTCTAAATATTATTTTTTGAAAATTTGACACTTAATTTTTTTATTATATCTCGTATAGGTTTGGAGATATAGTATATAATAATATAGAATAATCTGTTGTAATAAATCTCGTTGCCCGAAAAACAGTTGCGATATTTAAATTTTTGTAATTGACATGTAAATGCAAAATGTCAGTGTCAGATTTTCTGGGAGGTAAGAGTACATTTAATATATATATAATTGTATTATTAATTAATTATGTATTTAAATTACAGATATGTTAATATTACATATATCCTTAAGAAATACCGCTAATACCGTCAATGAATTTGAAGAATTTGAACATAATAAAATAGTAGGATAAAATTTCTCATAGAACGAAAGAAGAGAAACAATTTCAATTATTTGTGTGTACTTATAAGGTGCGAGCAGACATGTGACTTTGTTGGCCTTGGCAAGCAGATGAGGATCCGTGTCAGAATGACGGCTAGTAGTTTTTACATAGATGTCACAATTGTCATATGTCATAATTTTTCATTCAAAATTTCAAAATGTTCTGATGTTTATTTGTCATCCATTAGTATGGAATATACTTGTCGAGGAAAATAATCCACATGCATTTGGAAAATCATAATGTTTCGAATTAAAACTTATGATACTTGACACCTATGTATATTACTAGCTCTCATTCTGACACGGGCCCCCACTTCTGCTTGCCAAGACCAACAAAGTCACATAACTGCTCGCGCCCTATGCTACATAAAATGAAAATGGCGAGAGGTATTGTGCTGGCCACAACAGATTTTTTTTTACTGTGGCATCGATATTATAGCATAAGTTGTAAAAAGTACACATATATCAATTTTCCTGTACAACACTTTTCATTTTAACTAACAGTTAAGTTAACAGAGAGTTTAATCAGAGATGCAAATATACCAGGCCTATGGTTAAAATATGTTTAAAATTAAGTGAAAATAAAAACTATATACGTATTTCGAGATCAATATTCTCATATCTCTTCAAAGGGTTGTAAATTTTATGCGAAACAGTTTTAAGAGAGTATACAGAACTTCAGATTACTCAACATTTCAACCATGTCAGAGGTCCTAACAACGATTAAACATGTAAACCATGCTAGATATCTCAACAACTCCGAAGAGTAATGAGGAGTGCTACGTTTATATTACTCTTTACCCTTTCGCTTAAAATTTACTACTGTAGATGAGAACATTATCGCGAAATATGTACAGTAAAATTTTTGAAAGATGTCCGATCAAGGTCATCTACGAATTGTATGAATTCAGATTTTTTCTCCGCCCATTCTGACAAGTTCAGTAGTGTCGTTTGCTAAGTTTTTATGAGGGTACATAAGATACTAGTGTTATTTTTTTATTATAAAAGTATATGTTACAATAAAAGCATTAAATAAGTCAACTGGTAAGTTTTTTTAGCAAATGTAAAACCAAATATGTGAAAAATAAGATAATGACATAATGTAATAAATAAACTTACATTACAGCGAAAGTATTATAAACAACGAGCATCGTTTTAAAGTGGAATGTCCTAACTTAGTCGAAACAATATGAATTTTTGAAAGACGAGCTTGTTACATCCATCCTTATCGCACACGCTTATTGCCTTTGCAAAAGAAAAAGATAAATGTATGCCAATTTGTTAATTCGTTCATGATAAAGATAACCTTGATCGGACATCTTTAAAAAAAATTACTGTACGTAGGATAATTTCTAATTTTATTGTCAATTTTTCTGGCAATTATAAATATTGATCATCAAATAATTACTTGAACACCAAAAATTATTAGCACTGTTGCAGTTACCAAAAAAGTTATTTTTGTAACAAGTGCGGGAAATTAGTGATTGTAAAACGAATGCTGCGCTCTCGTTTCGGAATTTGCAAAGTGTTTCAAAATCACTTTTGCAACAAGATGTTTTCTGCAAAAATAAGAAAAAATATAAAAAAGTATTTCAAATTTTTGACATTTTGACTTTGGTACCTAGATAGGACACACAGGGTGGTGACGGGCACAGCCGAACATAGGACTTTAACATGTGAAATCAGACTTTCCTAATTTCCTGCTTCCCTAATTATTTTAGGTAAAAAAGCTTGAAATAAAAATTGTAGGACAAGGGCAAAAAATTATGCATCTGAATCAATAAGCAAAATTAATTTTTTCTTCAAGTGTACAATAATATTCATATTATGCTACTATACATACACTATAGAAGATATTCATTTTATTACTAGTACAACAATGTTGTTCATTATTGTACTAGTAAAAAAATGTTAGCTTCTTAGTTCACCGCTGGCGGCAGCAGTCGTCACAGCATCGAAGACCATATTGAAAAATTGTTATTTGACAGTTGTATCGTTTGTGTTTTGTAGTGTACACAGCCAACTATGGCTGAAATTGCGAACGCTATAATTAAAACAATTCTAGAAAAATATAAAAAATCCCCAGTTTTCTTTGAAACACTTGAAGAAAAAATAGTATATGTTATTCGGAGCAGAACGCCCTTTTTGTGTTTTACCCAGCTTGCCTGGCCTCGGCTTGCGCCTCGGCCGCAATAGCTGGGTTCAACACAAAAAGACCGCTTTCTACTCCTAATAACATAATATACTATTGTTTGCCTTGTAACGGCGGAAATAGGTATGGAAATGTTCAAAATCACCCCAAACATAACTATATAGCTATGGAATTGAAACAAAAAAAAAACAAATGTTAACGATTTATCTGTCAAGCTAGATTAATTTATTTTTATTATTATTTGTAATTTCTGTTAAAATGAACAAGTACCAATATAAATTAACAGATAATTGTTAACTGGAAGAGAAATTGGAAATAATACCTGATAAAAATACCTGTCGTTAGACATTTGTTATTTATTTTGTCTCAATTCCATGGCTATTGTTATTTTTGAGATGATTTTCAACATATTCATACCTAATTTCTGCCGTTACAAAGCACACAAAATTAATTTAGTTTAATGATTGAGATGCAGAATGTTATGCTCTACAACTTTTATTTGAAGCTTTTTTACCCAATGTATATATAAAACCCATAATGTACAAATAATGGACTCTTTTGCATATTCTGTATTTATGTTGCAGATTAGTTTAAAGTAATGCAGATTAAGAATGTTGAAATAATCGTCAATAAAGTATTCGTACTGAAGCTTACTTTAAATTAATAAATTATTATATATGTAAATCAACACAATAATTCTGTCTATAAATGATGTAAAAATGTAACAAATACACTGGCGAACGAAATTAACGCATCACTTATAATTTATTCTATATCTTGGAACCGGTGTTATGTTTGAGCGGAATTTATTTATAAAAGGAAAAAGCTTATCACGTATGATGTTTTACTGATTGTTTGGTATTTTTCGTTCTCATGGTATTCTGTCAATAAATAAAATTTTCTTTTTTGACTTAAAGAAAGCTTCATATTAAATTCATTTTTGGATTTTTTTTTAAGTACTCTAGAAATTAGGTGCTAAATAGTGAAGCGTGAATTTGAATAGACATCAGAATCTTAATTTAAGTGTTGAAGAAGCTGTGGCTGTAGTAACACTTGCAGAAGAAGGTTGGAGTCAGCGTTACATCGGTCAGCGCCTTGGTGTTACCCAAACGACAGTATCGCGGGTCTTGAAGAGACATCGGGAAACTCACTCACACTCAAGAAGGCCAGGTCAAGGGAGAAAACGAGCCACAAATGCTATCCAAGATCGTTTTTTGATGATGCAGACGTTAAGGAGCGGTTTATTACGGCTCCTAAGCTACAAAATATGCTCACAGAGGCCCACAATGTTCATATTAGTTCCGTTACCATAAGAAAAAGGTTACGTGGTTTTAATTTAACCCCAAAAATATCAGCAGCAAGACCCCAATTAACCGCAGAGCATCGCAGAGCCAGATTAACGTTTGCTCAGGAATATGTTAACTGGTTACAGGCCAATTGGGCTAATGTTATGTTTAGCGACGAGTCTAGATTTTGCCTTAATAGCAGTGATAGACGGATACGTGTATACAGACGGCCAGGTGAACGTTATGCGAAATGTAACATTGTTCCGACTGTTATGTTTGGTGGAGGTTCGGTTATGGTGTGGGTGGTATCACTTCAGAGGCTCGCACGCAGTTGGTGGTCATACCAAGAGGGAGCATCACGGCAACATCTTATATAGAAAACATTTTAGAACCATATGTAATGCCTTTTTCGCCTTTTGGGGGTAAAGACTTCATCTTTATGCATGATAATGCAAAACCCCATTCTGCCCGAATAGTGCAACAATATCTTGCCGAAGTGGATATCACCACAATGCACTGGCCAGCCAGAAGTCCGGATATTAATCCCATAGAACACCTTTGGGACACGATGGGTAAACGACTTAGAGCACTTCGTCGGCGTCCAATTAACCAAGAAGAGCTCGGGCAAAAATTGCAGGAAATTTGAGATATTGACCAGAATTACATTACAGCATTAATTAGCAGTATGGGTCGTCGCTGCCAGGCAGTTATCCGAGCAAGAGGAGGGAATATTAACTATTAAGTGTTTTAATCGCATGTTAAATTTTGTTAAAAGTATTTCTCTTCATTTTTCTTCAATTTTATTAAGTTTTTATTGTTTCATTGTCTTAATTCTTACCATAAAAGTAAAATTATATAAATCAATGATTAAAATTTGAAGAAAATAAAAATATTCCAATATTAGCTGTGTTTATAAAAGTGATGCGTTAATTTCTTTCGTCAGTGTATATGTTTCTAGAATAAAAGTAATTTCAGTTTCATTGATGCTATAATAATATTACAAGGTACCTACTGATATTGATACTAATTTAATTTTAGGATAATTTTACACTTGGTTTGAAAAATGTCTATATTGTTGAGAACATGTACTTTCATTTTATTTTCTTATTTTCATTTATTTTTATCGGAAAGTTTTGATTTCATTTCACATTATTCTAAAATAAAATATAAAATACCAGGTTTCATTGAAAATATCAAATTACAAATTAAAAGTCTTGGCGAGTATATATCGAAAAAGGAACGAAAAACTTAAAGGTCCCGAAGGTTTTATATTATAGCATTCTATTTTTGAAATAATTTTTTTTGGAGAACAGACTTATAAAATTCATTTTTTATTTTAAAAATGTACATGTGTATTGTACAATTGGATTTCTACAATGAGATATTTCGATATATTTATCAAAATTAAATAAATATTACAAATATTAAATTAAAAAATAAATTAATTGGAAAACTGTTTATTTACAATTTTATCGAATATAGTATTTAGTTAAATGCGTTTGATTAATAAACAACAATTTGTTATCATTTAAAACAACATAAAATGAAAAATAAACATGTTACACTATATAATACATTGAGCAGAACATAAAACAATTAAAGTACTATTTAAATTGTTTGTAATGTTGTTTCAAATATTTTACGTTATTTTGAATTGTTTGAATAAAACATTCCATTTCAATTACCTTAATGTACGCTCATATAAATACGTATTGTAACCATATCAATTATTACATAGGTGACACTGAGAAACGGGCCAGTTAAAATAACTTTTTTACTTATAATTTTTTTTTTTTTCACAACATGCACAGAAAGCTCAACTTTCTTCTCCCGAAATAGCGAGGAAAATATGATTTTCCTCTCTAGAGAGGAAAATATAGAAGTGTTACCAACATGAATGTTATTTACAAAAAAAATATTGTAAAAATTATAAATAAATTCCTAATTTTATTGAAAATCCTTATTTTAGTGATATACATACTTTAAATTATCGTACAGTTATGTTTTATATTTTTCTTTTTCTAGATTAAATCACAATTTGACAACTTTAATTTAAATTTAAGATTGGTTCATTGGCAACACTGTTACACTGCCTTGCGTCTGATAACCTAACTTTTGACGTGTCAGTTGTGTGTTGTGTTGTCAAAGTGTAAATATAAATTATAAATAATATATATTGATTCAAATAAATAAAATATTACCCTTATTCTACTAGTCATGTCAATATAAACTATATTGATTCAAATAAACAAAATATTACCCTTATTCTACTAATATTTTCTTAAAGTGTATTTAAGGTCCGAGCAAATCGTTCTTAAAAATATGTCGTGAAAAAAATGTTGTGTCTAATACGAGAAGAAACCGCTGTTTCCTCTCTAGTTTGACAAATAACTATTTTAATTATCTTGATATAATATGTATTTATAAACTAAACTTCTGGGCTCACAAAGTATTTGGCATGATGCTAGCGCTTCCGGTTTAAACGGAAATGACATTAACTTTCATATTTCAAGTGTGACACCCTACATATTTTTATCTACGTAAAATTATTAATTCAATGATATGTGAATTTTTATTGAAGAAATAAATTACAAAAACGTAAGAGGAAATTATGAATAATTAACCTGGTAAGCCAAAATATCAGACAGTCTGTGATAACAAATTCATTTTTTACCTCTCGATATGAATTCCGTGTCATAGAATGATAAACACATAAACACAGTTTAAACCAAAATAATTATATATTTTCTTTAGAAACTATGTGTAACAAATTATGACACTCGCTTTTTAATCTTTCTTTTTACCTTCCGGCACCTATAGGTAAGAAAGGTATTTATTGTCTTTGATCAAAAAATTCGATGGTGAGTTTTTAATGAATAAGCACGTTTAAGAGTCCCTACAATACGAATTTATTGTTTTTACGATGATGTCTGTATATATATACACGAGGGTCATTCAATAAGTAAAGAGACAAATTCTATAATTTTAAAACTATTCAATGAATGTGTACAATCTTTTCAGGGGTGTTAGTTGGCAACCTTGGGATATGCTCTGATCAGCTGTTTCATCATTTATGTCATAACCTCAAAATTTTCAGTTCACCATGGCAAGTCCACTAGAAGATTGCACCTTAGAAGAGTAGCGCTCAGTCATTATATTTTTAGTTGCAGAAGGTGTAAAACCAAGTGAATTTTTTTCTACAATATTAATACAGTACGGTAAAAGTTGTATGAACCGTGCGAGTTTTTACAAGTGGGTTGATTGATTTAAAAGTGGCCGAACAAGTGTAGGTGATGAACCCCGATGTGGACGTCCAGTGGAAGTTTCTGGTCCCTCGTTGGAATCGAGGATTGACGGACTTATTCAATAGCCAATACTACTCTGAGATGCTAGAACACAAAGTTAGACCAGCTATCAGGAGCAAACGCCGTGGACTCTTGTCAAAAGGAGTCATTCTTCAGCACGATAACGCCCGCCCTCATACAGCCCAGCTGACCCGTGATAAGCTTCAAGAATTGGGTTGGGAGGTCTTACCTCATCCTGCCTACAGTCCCGACCTCGCCCCATCTGATTTTTACCTGTTTGGATCACTCAAAGACGCCCTACGTGGAAAAAGATTTGCTAACAATGAGGAAGTAAATCGAAAGAATTCTTCGCTAAGGGAATTAGGAAGCTGCAAGAAAGATGAGACAAGTGCATAACTGTGGGGGGTGATTATATTGAAAAATAGCCTTAATTTTGAAAGATTGAAATAAACCGTTTTTGAGCTATAGCCATTTGTCTCTTTACTTATTGAATGACCCTCGTATATATATATATATATATATATATATATATATATATATATATATATATATATATATATATATATATATATATATATAAAGTCCGTTTCCACGACTTGATCCCCACGTCATCGTTCGTAACCATATGGTTCAAATCGCCAGGGGTGGGAGGGAATTGATGACGTCATGTTGTCGGGTGGAATCGGATGAAATCGCGTGATTTCCGAAGTATCCATACAAATCAAAACTGACAACTGACAGTATTGTAATATAACCTATACTGTATTGATATTTATTAATTATTCATAAAATTTCGAAGTAAGACATGCATTTTGCAATAATTATGATATAAGTAAACTAAATAAAATATACCTCTTTTATTGTCAAATAATTGGCAATTTTAGAAACGGCGTCTTTGTAATAGCAATATGCACAATATAATTTGAATAAAACTCAACAAAAATATTTTTTACGAAAATAGTGTTAATTTACAAGATTGGATTTATTTAGAACAAAAACCGGAACAAAGCATGGATTTTTTATTGTCAGCAGTACGGCAATGTGGCTAAAACGTTAGTTTTGTGATCGGCAATTCCGAGCAGACTAGACAGTACCACAGTAATGATATATTGGATGGGAGACATTCGGCAACAAAAAAGAAATTATCATATCGCGTCACACTGCGGCTCGGTGCGCCTGACATCCTGGGAATACACTTACACCGAACGGTACAAAATGGGATTACCTATTTTTTTTTTATTGTGGGGAATCATAATTAAGAACACAATAATAAGAATATTATAATTAAATAACAATTATTATTAATCGTATATACATAACTAAGTTATTAAAACAAAATATACTGATATAAAATCGTCAATTTTATAATACAATAAGTTACTAAGTGCGTCATTAACTAAGATGGTGAAGACACATCTTCTCCAGAAATTCGTCCTTCACGCCTGTGGAAATTCGTCCGCAAAATCCCGAGAGAGAAGTGGCCTAGATAAATTGTATTTTTCTAGAAAAGAGCATAATTTATAGCTGCTGGTGTTGCTTTAGTCGGGTCTTCTTTCGTGCATTTTTCTTCTAGGTTGATACAATCTCTAATTATACATATTTACTTCACACATTCCTACTTGAGTTTGTAGGTTTTATAAAAGCGAATTAAATTTTTATCCAGGTTTATAATTATTATAATCCAAGGTTTTCTATACGTACAAAATCCCGGATTTGAAATCTGAGATTAAATTATGTTTATAAAACCGGGCATTAGAGTTTTTTAATTGGTCCATTTTTGGTCATTTCCTGGTGGTAGTTGTTCATCAGGGGGATACCTATTATATCTTCTGGCTTCAACGTTGTATTCCACTTTAAGCGTTTTGTTGTATTCTTAGATTCTCGTAGAGGATATACAGAGGGGATGGTCTGAGTCGAGTTCGACCAGGTAAATAGCCGAGGATCATGTAACTGTTTGGAGTCCTCTTCCATACTGGCCATCGACCGTATAATTTTTGGTGGAACTAGCCCGCTAAACAGGTACAGTTGGTTGACTGGTGTATATTTCAAGCAACCAGTATTTATTCGGCAAGTTTAGGTTAATAAAGAATTCAACCGCTTAGCGTTCCTATACTAAAACAGCATACTCAGCGCATGAGTAGAACAGGGTAAGAGCTGATGTTCTAAAACGTGTCTCAGTAAGTAACTCCCAGATAACATGGAATATTGGCTATCCATTCCCATGTAATTATTAATACAATCGGTTGGTCGTTAATATAAATACTGAAAATGGTGGGTGCTAAAATAAGAAATAATACTGAAAGACATCATGAATAAAGAAATAAATGAAAATAATGAACATTGACAAGTATTTTTTTTTTCAGTTATAACAAATCTTCATCTTCTGTATCCGATTCTTGTAAATGAATTACGACCGGTTGTTGATTTTCAGAGATGTCGAGATGCATTTCTTCCTGCCATTGCTCGCCAATAATTCTGTCAACATGTGTAACATAATTTTTCCAATTTTGAACAGTTACATTATTGAGAGCCTCATGCCACATGGTAATTACTTCTTCAGCTTTTCCACTGTTCCGCCCAATGTGCGTATCATAATAGCGTTTAGCTTGCGACCAAACCATCTCTATTGCATTAAAATGACAGTGATATGGTGGCAATCTTAATACCTGATGCCCGTTTAAATAAATTAGTTCGTCTACAAAGTATTTTTTCTCCAAAGGCACATTCTTGGCTTTAAATAATAATTCTGTTTTTAAATCTGTTTCCTGGAATGAAACGTTGTGCTTCCTTAAAAATTCTTTTAAAGCATGCTTACTCCATAAATTGTTTGGATTTTTTTCCTTCACTCGTGAGTGGTATGGAGCATTGTCTAAAATTATTAAACTGGGCTCATCTAGTTTTTTCAAAAGACAATGTTCCAGCCAATGCTCAAATGTTTCTGCGTTCATTTCACCGTGGTAATCCCCGACGTTGGATTTTGAAGCAAAAACCAAATGTGTGTCAGGAATAAATCCTTTTTCACCACCAGCACTTAATACAATGTATCTAGGAAAATAAGAAAAATATAAATTATGCAAATAATAGAAATAACAAATAATGCAAAAATAAATATAAATTATACATATAACAAATACTAAAAATCATATTCATGGTATTTATAATTTTAATATTAAATACTTTAAAAAAAGACCCACCTTTTTCCTACAGTGGTGAGCTTTTTCACTGTATATGGGGTATCATCTTGCCAGGAGCGTCTATCGGATCCTTTCGAAAAGATCCAAGTTTCATCTAAGAATACGAGAGGAAGTTGAGTGTGTTTCTTATTTTCCACATATTGTCGCAGAAAATTAATTCTTTTAACAATAACAGAATCAATTTCGCACAATCCTCTTCGGTTATCATCTTTTCTGTATTGAAATCCTAACTGGAACATTGTAAACCTAAGGGCAGTCCTGGATATTTTACATACTTCTTGTTGTATAATCCTGTCTAGTAATGTATCCAAAGTTATATGTTCTCCTAATAATATGCGAACTTTAATAAAAATTAATAAAATTTAAAATTAACTTACGTTTTGTATACATGTCGTAAATAATTCTTCTAATAGCTTCTTTGGAGAAGTCGTCCACATAACTTTTTTGTCTTCTGGATTTTTCTGTTTGTCTTCTTTTCCGTGGGCTTACAGGATCTTCATTCGTCTTTCGATTCCGACCAACTATGCGTTTTACTGTCGCTGTTCCTATTTGTAATGCATTAGCCACTCTCTAAAGAAAGAAATGTAATTATTTAAAAATTAAATAAGTTTCTCAAAAATATATTTACCTCAATCACTGCATTAACTGGTAATAATGGAGCATTATTCTCTTTTTCTTGACAAAAATAATTGTACAAATTAAGTATCATTTTCCGGCTTGCACTTTTAAGTATTGGCTTTTTCCGCCTAACATTCATACCAGAAGTAGAGGCTGCCATTATGGAACACTTTAAATACTAAATATAAACTTACTTTAGATACTAAATATAAACAAATAAGAAATTAAACTACGAACAAAATTAAAAACAAACAACAACAAATTAATATAAAATAACAAGAATTAACAAAACTAGAAACACACAATGAAATACAAATTATTAACGTGAAAATAACCTTAATCACATGAATGACAGGAATGACATGAATATTCAAACAACTAAAATATTTGAAAATGACATTTTTTGTTACCGTGGTTACAATACCGTTTCTATTTCATTTTTAGCCTTTGGTTGAACGGAGATAGAGTTTACCCCCTCTGAAAATCCGACGATAATGAGATAGCGAATAAAAATGTCATATATGTCATGTGTGTACGACAAAGATGCAAGATAAATGTTTAGTAATTCTTGCATCGGAAAATGATGACGTGAGGATCAACTGGGAGATATAGAGTGTATATATATATATATATATATATATATATATATATATATATATATATATATATATATATATATATATATATGTGTGTGTGTGTGTGTGTATGTGTGTGTGACAAAAATTTATCCTTCGATAACTCCAATACTACAATTCCAAAATCATTTTTTGACCTTTTATGTTATTATAAATAAAAGAATATGTTATTCTCTATTCGATTTAATTATGTTTTTTTCTTTATATTCAATGAATTTAGAGATAGAGAATTATAAAGAAATAACTTGCAATCTAAAGCTACTAAAAGCTGCACCATGGAAACAGTTAGAATATTCAAATATTACTGATTGACAGATGTCAGTGTTAAATAAAATTTACGTAATATCTTTGAGAAAATATTTCACTGGAAATATAAAGATGTAAAATAATTTAAGGCGGCAAAAACAAATCACATAAGATAATACAACAGATTCAGCTATAAGCCAATTCAGCAGATTATTATAATGCTGTATATTTTTATTTTCTACTTCTTATTTTAAGAAACGTGCTGTTCTCTTTAGGAGTAGTTCAGTTCAATTCAGTTCATTTCCTAAAAAGAAAACGCCCATAGAATAGTTTGCAAAAGAAATTCTGTGTGGAATTTGTAGAAAATACGTAGAATTGACAGAAGGTATTGTGCTGGCCACATCAGATTTTTTTATGAAATCTTATTTTGTTGAATTATACTGATATTTCGACTAATAAAACTACTTTTCCCTGAATATTATCATTTTAGTTTTTGGAAGAAAATAATGAAGCCAAAGTGTTAAAGTAAAATGTTTAGATTATACGTTAACCAAAATTAGTCGAGATTGAATGGATTGTTGAGCAAGTTGTAATAAAAGTAATAAAACTTTATGAGGCATGTAAACGTTGTTCTTTGAAGAAAACATGTGTGCGTAAAATGTAACCAACCTACGGAATAATCGAGGAGATTTCGTGGCCTCGTCGCTGTCGCTGCATAGAGAGCAAGAGCAACTAAAACTTCTGTCACCTCGCCTCGACCGGGGAAATGAAATGAGAGACAAATATCCGCTTTGTAGGTGTAGGAGTGACCCCCATACAGCGAATTTACATAATAAACGCTATTTCTACACCTATAAATATTTTTAAACGGCAAATGATTCCGTTACGATATATGTACGTTTGCACAGGGCCGGTTTAAAATCGAGATGATGAAGATGATGCATTGGCTTTCAGATCTTAACTACAGTGGAATTGATATTTAAATTGACAGGTATCAGATTTTATATTACGATTATAAGAAATACGATTATTTACGAATCAAGTAATACGAATATTATCAAAAGTACCGGGTGTAACACAAAATGCCGGCCATAGACGTTAGGAAAATTAGTTTTTATATTTTGCGTTTATAATGATGTCATTACGAAACCCAATTGCGTATCTAAAGAGCCTTCATGTCGATATACATTTCTTACCTGTGTGTGTGTGTGTGTGTGTGTTTGTGTGTGTGTGTGTGTGTGTGTGTGTGTTAGGATGCTGGAGATACGATTTCTCAAATTCTATACAACTAAAGACCTGTTTAATTACGGATTCCTTAATCTAACATTAATGTTAATACAATAATAAAGATCTTTATATTCACAATCTGACACATTGAAAAAAATTATTATATCTTTTATAGATTTAGAGATATATTATATAAAAATATAGAATAATATGTTGTAATAAATCTCGCTGCCCAAACAATTCCATGGAAATCAGTTAAGATATATAAATGTTTATAATTGACAGATAAATGCAAAATATCAGTGTCAAGAAACAACAGTTTCATTAACATTACAGAAAGCGTTTTTCTGGGAAGTAAGTATATTTAAAATTTCTTATTGTATTATTAATTAAATATAAAAAATTATAGGTATATTAATATTACATATATCCTAATACCGCTAATACCGTCAGTGAATATAATTTTTTTTGAATATATTAGAAGAGTAGGAGAAAATTCCTCATAGAACAAAAGAATAGATACAATTTGAATTATTTGTATGTACAAGAAATGTTAAATTCGTTAATTATGACCCGGCTTCGATCCCGACCGACGCCAAAAATTATTTCGAATTTTAATGGCACAAAATTGACCCATGTGGTGCACTTTCCACGTCAGCAATGAGTGCCCATGAGGTGACGTCTGGTTAGCGCCCGCACGGTACAAATATTTCATCATTTACTGGTATATGCGTACAAAGCAGATTGTCACACCCAGCAATGGGAAATATGCGATGATATATTTATTTATTATTTAAACATAAAATGGAAATGGCATGAGGTCATGTGTAGGGCACATCAGATGTTTAGATTTTGTAGGAGCGCGATTCTAGTTTATTTGAAGACTTGAAATTATGTGTCAATGACGTCAGGTTTCGGAGATTTAATTTTCTATGTTGGTATAAATAGAATGCGTACTATGTCAGAATTTTATTGCTGTTATCTTTACTTCAAGTTTACGTCGACTTCGAATTTAAAATTGCATGAAAAAGTTGATGAGGAAGAACTTGTCGTTTTTAGTAGTAGTAATAATAACTTAATATTTTTCGTATTCGGTAATTCATCCACATTTCCATAAATTCCTAATAATTTAGAATCGATCACCAGGACTAGTTCAATAAAATAAGAATTTAAGGAATAATTTCATAACGCGTTACTTTGTTCGTAGAATATTTGTTTTTACCTTCCGTCACCTTTAGGTAAGGAAGATATTGTCTTTGGTCAAAAAATTCAATGATGAGTTTTTAAAGTGAATAAGCATGATTTAGGATCCCTATAATCCGATTTTACCATTTTTACGATGATGTCTGTATGTATGTATGTATGTATGCATGCATGCATGTATGTATGTGTATGTGTGTCTGTGAGTGTGTGACGATAATTTCGGATCCCATAACAATACCACGATTCCAAAAAGGACTGAATGAGAACGAAACGAAAAACAGAAATGAGTGGAAGCACAAAATAAAAAATCTGGTGTGGACACCACACGACTTCCTTGTACGATTATTAAACTATACATATTTTTTTTAATAAATAAATTACAAAATATTAATTTTAACTTCAAAACAGTAAGATATATAGCGACCATAACGGGAGTTTTTAAAGAGAGTTTTGATTACAACAAAAAAATATTTGATTACAACAATGAATATAACTAATTTCACAAAAAAAATATAATATTTGTTATTGTACGAATCATAAAATTGTACGTATTTAACGTAATTTGACATGAACATTTTTTTTATTTTTTTGTCCTAATCCATAGCAAGCTTTATTACAAAAAAATTATTTTTAAATTTACATATCTCGCTTATTTAAAGGGCTAATTTAATAATACTTGATGTGCTAGACGCAGAAATTAATTCTCTAAAATTTTATTTGAAGCATTTATTTCTAAAATCAAAATAAAATCATTTTATTCAAGAAAAACTGTTAACAACTTCAAGTAAAGTACCACTTCTGGTTAGCCTATTTTAACCAAAATCTATTATGTTATTTCGATTGACATAAAAGTCTTGTATACCAAATTTGAAAAGTTTTGGATTATATTTTAAAAGAGTTTTTCATTAAAATCTATTATAAGCTTCATGTAAAGTACCACTTCTGGAAATTGTGTAATAACCATAAAGTGAGGTGCACAACTAGATGTTATAGGAGTCCTAAATACAAAATTTTAACTTTCTACGGCTTACCGTTTTTGAGTTGTGCGAGATACGTACGTACGGACGTACGTACAGACGTCACGACGAAATTAGTCAAAATGGATTCAGGGATGATCAAAATGGATATTTCCGCTGAAATCTGAAAACCGAAATTTTTCGCGATTACAATACTTCCTTTACTTACGTACAAGGAAGTAAAAAAGTATATAATTTTTAAATTTACATATCTCGCTTATACAAAGGGCTAATTTAATAATACTTGATGTGCTAGACGCAGAAATTAATTCTCTAAAACTTTTATTTGAAGCATTTATTTCTAAAATCAAAATAAAATCATTTTATTCAAGAAAAACTGTTAACAACTGCAAATAATGTACCACTTCCGGTTAGCCTATTTTAACCAAAATCTGTGTGTGTGTGTGTGTGTGTGTGTGTGTGTGTGAGTGTGTGTATGTGACGCTCGTTACGGAACGCATAACTCCAATATCACTATTCCAAAAATTATATATATTTTTCGTATTCGTCGAGTTTAGATTCATTCCATATAGATGCATATAATTGGTCCACCGGAAGTACCCTCATTTCCAACTTTTAACAGTTTTTCTTGAAAAAAAAATCTGATGTGGACACCACACGACTTCCTTGTACGATTATTAAACTATACATATTTTTTTAATAAATAAATTACAAAATATTAATTTTAACTTCAAAACAGTAAGATATATAGCGACCATAAAGGTAGTTTTTAAAGAGAGTTTTGATTACAACAAAGAAATATTTGATTACAACAATGAATATGACTAATTTCACAATAAAAATATAATATTTGTTATTGTACGAATCATAAAATTGCACGTATTTAACGTAATTTGACATGAACATTTTTTTTATTTTTTTGTCCTAATCCATAGCAAGCTTTATTACAAAAAAATTATTTTTAAATTTACATATCTCGCTTATTTAAAGGGCTAATTTAATAATACTTGATGTGCTAGACGCAGAAATTAATTCTCTAAAATTTTATTTGAAGCATTTATTTCTAAAATCAAAATAAAATCATTTTATTCAAGAAAAACTGTTAACAACTTCAAGTAAAGTACCACTTCCGGTTAGCCTATTTTAACCAAAATCTATTATGTTATTTCGATTGACATAAAAGTCAAAAGTTTGTTATTGTACGAATCATAAAATTGCACGTATTTAACGTAATTTGACATGAACATTTTATTTTTTTGTCCTAATCCATAGCAAGCTTTATTACAAAAAAATAATTTTTAAATTTACATATCTCGCTTATACAAAGGGCTAATTTAATAATACTTAATGTGCTAGACGCAGAAATTAATTCTCTAAAACTTTTATTTGAAGCATTTATTTCTAAAATCAAAATAAAATCATTTTATTCAAGAAAAACTGTTAACAACTGCAAATAATGTACCACTTCCGGTTAGCCTATTTTAACCAAAATCTATTATGTTATTTCGATTGACATAAAAGTCTTGTATACCAAATTTGAAAAGTTTTGGATTATATTTTAAAACAGTTTTTCATTAAAATCTATTATAGGCTTCATGTAAAGTGCCACTTCTGGAAATTATGTAATAACCAGAAAGGGAGGTGCACAACTAGATGTTATAGGAGTCCTAAAGACAAAATTTCAACTTGCTACGGCTTACCGTTTTTGAGTTATGCGAGATACGTACGTACGGACGTACGTACAGACGTCACGACGAAATTAGTCAAAATGGATTCAGGGATGACCAAAATGGATATTTCCGCTGAAATCTGAAAACCGAAATTTTTCGCGATTACAATACTTCCTTTACCTACGTACAAGGAAGTAAAAATAGGGACCCCTAACGAATGAGAAAAGCTAAAGAAGAAGAAAAAGAAGAAGGAGAAGAAGAAGATGTCAGTGTCAAGTGCAATTTAAATAATTTGTTTATGAAATAATTTTACTGGAAATTTAGAATCTTTTGCAAAAAAATATATATATGGAATTTATATATAATACACAGTATTGACAGAAGGTATAGTGCTGGCCACAACAGATTTTTTCAGTTAGTTACAAACAAAATATTTTTGAATAAAACAATTTTATCTCTCCTGCATTTCAGAATTCACAACGTCACTTTGCAACAAGTTATTATACTGTCTGAATGACAATAAAGGTATTTTGTATTTCACGTTAAAAACTTGTGTCCATCTTGACTGCAACACCCTCTAAATTATTAAATGAAGCACGTTTCAAACTCTGTTATCTACAATATCACAAATATGATGACAACCGGCACTGCATTAAGATAGTCTGTAAAAATTATGACGATTAAAATAATTTATTGCTTTGTCCCATGCTTACAAATAGAAGTTTAGTAAGGAAGAAATTTAAAGGTCTACTCATACGCAAATACGTGCTGTCACGTAATATTTAAATTATGTTACTACATGAATAAAGTAGCAGGTAACCTGCTATTTTATTTACTCACTGTCTGTTATTTCGATATGTTTTATGGCTTACTTTTTTGTAGTTTTATGAGGTGTTACTTGCAATAAATACATAATGACAAGTTTTAGTACTTGACACATAAAAATTGTAATATACAATACTCAACTGAATTTAGAGATATAGAGCAGTAATAAAATATGATACATTGTGCACTGTGATTGATTTTAGTTGCAGCAAATGGAAATTATGTATCTACGATTATTATTATCAATTAGATAAATAATTTTATACAATGTATAATTTTTACTATTTGCGAAATTAAAGGATCAATTGGAATATTGTTGTATGAAGTTCAATAATGATTATATATAAATAAAAGCGTGAAACTTCTAGAAAATGGCAAAAAATTTACGATTATCTGGCATTTTCAGATATTTTGCTTTAAATACAGAGTTATAATTCCGAAAATTAGCATAACCGTGTAATTTTGTCCGCAGAATTCAATGGCAATGTCTCCAAATTTGAATCTCCGTCCATTTTGGGGTTATTACTCAAAAGTCTATTTTATTGGAATACATCTTTAAACGTAAATATCACCGAAAAGTGGTTTAAAATTTGAAATCAGAACTTTCAGGAATATCCCAGTATAAAAAAAATAACTTGCTGTTTATTTATTTCAATTCCACAGCCACTGTCTTACCATACAAATTTAATATTTCTTATATTTTTGCTGTTTGAAACAAATGAACATAGATTAGATGGTGATTCATCGGTCTGTTCTTTTTTAATAACTGGATTATTTTCAATATTATGGAAATAAATTTCAAACGATGTTTATTTTAAATTAAAATTTGTAAAGTACATGATATTCACTATGCAATAATATAAAAACAATCACGTTATATTATAAAAAAATACAATGGCGAGTGATTAAAATAATACATTTTTAGTTAACTTATAAAAATTACAACTTTGACATCATAACTCGAAATCCAACATTGATAATAAAAAGATATAAGCATTGCCATTTGAAAGATCATAAAAAAAATCTGATGTGGCCAGCACAATACCTTCCGTCAATCCTGTGTATTATGTACAAAATCCATACATAAATTTTCTTACTAAAGATTCTAAATTTTTGGTATTATGTGATTCCCTTTCTTGGCAACTGAATTCCATACTCCTGATAACAAAAAAATAATAATAAGAAATTATGATATTTTGAATGAAAAATTATAACACTTGTCAGTTATGGACATAATTAATTGCTGTCATTTTGACACGGGTCCCATATCTGCTTACCAAAGTCAGCAAAGTGATGTCACTACACGCGCCCTATACATAAATTTTCTTGCAAAAGATCCTATATTCCCAGTAAAGTTATTTCATAAACAAACTATGGAAATTGCACTAGACACTGACATCTTCTTCTTTAGTTTTTCCCATTCGTTAGGGGGTCGCTATTTTTTATTTTCTTCTTCCACTCATTTTTGTTTTCCGTCTCGTCCTCATTCAGTTACTTTTCTCTCAAGTCTTCTGCAATACAGTCTTTTCATCTTATATTTGATCTTCCTATGTTTCTTTCACCTTCTATTAATATATTCATCTCTCCTCATAACATGTTCAAACCAATGTAATCGTCTCTCTTATATCTAGAAACTTCTAACACTAGAGTTACTTCCCTTTTTCTTTCATTGATTTACATTTTATTGATACTGACATCTGTCAATTTGAATTACCTGAATATATTAGCAGTTTCCATGGTTAAGTTAGCATAGCTGGCTGAATAATGAAATTTATATCAAATTTATTATCTTTATTCTTCTTTAACTCATATCTGTTGAATAACAAATATAAAATGCAATCAAATCGTATAGATAATAATATATTCTTTAAGTTATAATAACATTTAACTGAGTTTGCCAAGAAAAACTATTAAAATCTTCAAATGAGGGTACTTCCGGTTGACCAATTATAACCAAAATCTAAACAGATCTGCATATGGTTGTAAGGAAGAGGAATACGCAAGAATTGTAGTTTTTGGAATTCTAGTATTGGAGATATCGTGTCCGAAACGGCGGGGATACACACACACATACACACACACATACACACACGCACACACGAACACACACACACACATACAGACATCATCGTAAAAATAGTAAAATCGTATTGTAAAGACCCTAAAATGTGCTTATTCAATGAAAACTAACCACCGAATTTTTTGACCAAAGACAATACCTTCCTTACCTAGAGGTGACGGAAGGTAAAAACAAATCACCATTGTACATCATTTGAATACTTAGAAATTATTTATAAAAAAATCTGATGTGGCAGGCACATTACCTTCCGCCAATTCTGTGTATTATGTATAAATTCCATGATACATTTTCTTGCGAAAGATTCTATATTTCCAGTAAAATTATTTAATAAACAAACTATTCAAGTTGCACTTGAGACTGACATCTTCTTCTTCTTCAGCTTTTCCCATTCGCTATTCATTGTTCCAATATATTCTTTATCTCTCCTCATGCTATGTTCAAACCAATGTAATCGTCTCTCTTGTATTTTTCTAGAAACTTCTATCACTCGAGTCCTTTCCCTTATTCTTTTATTCCTTATCCTGTCTTTCCATGTCTTCCCAACGTCTATCTCAACATCTTCATCTGTCAGTTAGAATTTTATTAATATAGTAGCTGTTTACATGGTTATAGCATAGCTTGCTGATTTATAAAATTTAATTTCTTTATAATTCTTTAACTCTATATCTATTGAATATGAAATATAAAATGCAATCAATTCGTGTAGATAATATTCTTTAATATTTATAATAACATTAAATGTCAAAAAATAATATTTAACAGCGTTCTTTTAAGAAAAACTATTAAAATCTTCAAATGAGGGTACTTCCGGTTGACCAATTACAAAATCTAATCAAGTCTGCATATTGATGTAAGGAAGAGTAATACGTAAAAATAGTAATTTTTGGAATTCTAGTATTGGAGATATCGCGGCCGAAATTATAGTCACACACATACGCACACAAACACGCACACACACATACAGACATCATCATAAAAATAGTAAAATTGTAGGGACCCTAAAACGTGCTTATTCATTAAAAACTCACTACAGAATTTTTTGACCAAAGAGGTGACGGAAGGTAAAAACAGTAAAATTTATATTTTTGTTTCTCTTGTGGGTCACAGGAGAAACATTTTCAGAAGAACAAATTCATTTTGAATATGGTCTACTAATAGAACAACTATTCCCTGAACTGACTTCGTTTCTCTTAAGAAAACTAGTGACAGTCGAAAAATGGGCAGCCTGTAAATAGAACTATAGAGGATATAAGGAACTAATAATTATTATACAATAGTTAATAATAACATAAAAATATTTTCATTATGTTTTGAATCATCTTGTGCAGAGATTTTTTAATAAAAAATACAAAAATAAAAACTTTACTCAACCATGTAATTCCTGCTTACAAAAAGATACAAAAATCAACTGCAACATCGTTTTTATTCCGCTGTGTCTGATAAGTTGAGTAAAAATGAGGTTGTCCATGTAGAAGACATTTGTGGAGATTTGAGTAGAAAAGAAAAACAAAGATCGGCTCCCAACACGGCAGTGGCCACTGACAAATACGTGAAAGCAACACCATACATGGCATGTGGCGCCAGTTTCTTACATCACTACGTGAGCTGCCGCTCAGATTCACGCAAACTCAAGACTTCTGCTTCTCTCAATACCTGGATACGTACATGTACATATTAAACAATTTAGCATGTGTGTTTCCAAATTTGGAAAAAAATTAAATTAATAAATACAATTGTTCTTTTTCTTCTTGAAGTGTTCCATTATATCTGAGCTATTATTGTTTGTGGAATGATTGGGAGTAATGTATAATAGTATTCTGTTTTTACCTCCCGCTACATAAGGAAGGGAAGTTATGATAATAATCACATCTGGGATTTTAATTAATAAATATGTTTAAGGTCCCTAAAAACCGATATTATCATTTTTGCGACGCGTCACGAAATAATGAAGAAATGACAGCTACTCATTTCCATATGTCATATTTTTTTATGTATGACAGTAAACGTAGTAAATTTATAAAACAATAATTAGACCGACTGTAGTATACAGAGGTGCGACTTATGGGTTTTAAATAAATAAAATTTAAATAAACTAGAAGTTTAGAAGTTGCAATAAACAAGTGTTTAATGAACCAAGTACAGGGATGGACGTGTAAATTACTGATCTGATGTGGCCACCACATGACCACCCGCCATTTCAATTTTATGTTACATAAATAAATAATAAATAAATCATCACAGCATATTACACATTGCTGGGTGTGCCAATCTGCTTTGTACACAGATATTAGTAAATGACGAAATATTTGTACCGTGTGGGCGCTTACCAGGCGTCACCTCACGGGCACTCATTGCCAGGCCCGGCAGTTGGTGTTGAATCCGAGTGGGTAGTTGACCTGGGTGGGGGGATCCCCCCTCCTCCTATCTCCCACCGAAAATGTAT
Source organism: Harpalus rufipes (assembly GCA_951394225.1). Classification (NCBI taxonomy): domain Eukaryota; kingdom Metazoa; phylum Arthropoda; class Insecta; order Coleoptera; family Carabidae; genus Harpalus; species Harpalus rufipes. The sequence goes on from OX596283.1 coordinate 13,790,346, forward strand.
TTGAAGAGAAAAATACGAAACATAATTGTATTTAAACATTTTTCCCGCCGTAAATTCAAAAGTAGAAATTCGATCATACTCATTAATAAGTATGAAAAGTCAACTGAAATAATGTTACACTGACAGAATTGTAACAATGAGCATTTAAATATTGAAATATAACAAAAACTTTCTTTCATTTTGTTTAACCATTTAACAACTATTGTTAAATGATGTACAGTGAATAAAAAGGGATATTGACGGTTAGGAAATGAGGTATTTCTGGAATTCAGCATTTATGAAATATTTTTCTCACCCATAATCCCGAGTGGGTACTTTCCCCACTCGGAGTGTCTCGAGTGGGTACAACTACCCACTGTACCCACATTATCTGCCGGGCCTGCTCATTGCTGACGTGGAGAGTGCACCACAGTGGTCAATTTTGTGCCATGAAATTTCGAAGTAATTTTTGGCATCGAGCGAGATTGAACCCGGGTCATAATTAACGAATTTAACATTTCTTGTACATACAAATAATTCAAATCGTATCTATTCTTTCGTTCTGACGGTATTAGCGGTATTTTTTAAGGATATATGTAGTATTAATATTCCTATAATTTTAAATGTACGTACTTCTCAGAAAAAGCCTTCTGTAATGTTAATAAAACTGTTGATTCTTGACACTGAAATTTTGCTTTTATCTGTTAATTATAAACATTTAAATATTTCAACTGGTTTCCATGGAGATTATTCTATATTATTATATAATCTCAAAATCTATAGAATATATAATAAAAAATTAAATGTATCAGATTGAGAATTTAAAGATCTTTAATACTGTATTAACATAAATTTTCAAAAAAATAATATTTAGATTTTTTTTTAATAAACTACTACTTCCGGTTGTCCAATTGTTACCAAAACCTATTCAACTCTACCCATTAATGTTAGAGTACTCCATAGTTAAACAGGTCTTTACTTATATACAATTTGAGAAATCATTTATCCAACATCCACACACACACACACACACATCATCGTATAAATGTTAAAATCGTATTGATTTTTAGCATGAATCCAATACCTCTCTTAGCGAGAGATAAAAAGCTAAAAATACCTGCATAAAATACCCCTGCGCAGCTTCTAAAATAAGCTTATTCCCTAAATCGTGGAAAATTAACACATGAAATATCTCTAAATTATTCATACAAATCTACAATTATTGTAATTCATTTCACGGAAGAAAATAACGTGGGTTTAGATAGGAATATAAATTCTGCCTTTTGATTGGACGTAGTTAACAAAAATAAAATATATATATCACCTGTCAGTTGTTAATTATCAAAAAAATCTATAGAATTAAGTGATGTTTAACCATGTTTTGTTGCAATTGTAACATAGATAAACTTAAAAATTGGACAAATGTGGCACGAAATAGAATTGATTGCAGAAATATTTTCAAACAAGGCATAAATATTGATTATAATTAAAATTTGTTTATTAATAGTTGTTCTTTTGTGATGTACTGTTACTAGTATTATTATTCCATCGCATCATGGATCTGGTTTATATTAACAGTTAAATATCTTCGATTTCTCCTATTCCGTATAATCGAAAATTATCAATTAAAGTATTAGATACAGGATTTTTTCTTTACAATTAACTATTTATCTGTTTTCTGAAAAATAATTAAACATTGTAACATTAACAAAGTATGATGGAAAAATAATACGCAGGACTGCAGTCAGAATTTCTAACGCCGACGAATCGCTCCCAGTTAGAGCTTCTTCAGAGCTAAAACCAGTAAGACTGTTGTTTGCAAATAAATATTACTTATATTTATCATGTGTCATTTAAGAAATATATCAATATACTGAAACATATATTCATATATAATTAAACCATCAATTAGGTAGACATAATTTTCGCACTAGAGTGACAGTTTGATGGATTGGATATAAGTGGGTGAAAATGGTTAGCAATGTCTTGAATAGGAATGTCTGACGACAAATGATCTTTGGATAAATCATATTATTTTAGTAGCTATAATGCTCCTAATTTAAATTGTCATATTTACAATATTTATTTACGGTACCATATAAAGTTGACCTTTATTTGTTTCAAATTTATTTATGAGACTTTTATGACTCTATTACCCATTTTCATAAATGAAGTGCTATTATTTAAAGTAAATTAGAAATGTCATACTACGTCGTTAAAATATGGATTATTGACCAATTTAAAATACATAAACCTAATTTGGTTTACTGTTTTTAAAATAGATCAGACCACCAACTTATTTTTAAACGCAAATAAAAATCATCTCTTTTGACATTGAGTTTTTATTTACATAAATAATTTTTTAATTGGGATCTCGGATCATTTTTTTATTGTTTTATTAATATCAATCTTGATAGAAAATATTTGATTATTTTTATCTTCCGTCACCTTTAGGTAAAAAATCTGATGTGGCCAGCACATAACCTCTCGCCGTATATTTTACCTGGCTGTATGCATAAAGCAAAGAATATTTTTATAAATACAAATAATATATTCATATAAATCTATGACGTATAAACTTCTTTATTATTCAATAATAGCATGTCTCAACATGAAGATATTTTACCATAAATTATGTTACAATAAATTACAAAGTAGAGTTTACCATATATAAATATTAGGCTGGTAACAGCAATTTTCAATTCGAACAACTTTGTTTACTTTCTCTTCATATTCTTCTAGTAAAAACATTAATTTTGGGCGGTCTAAAATGTATATATGGATTGTGCATCTATTCTTATATATCTTCTTTTACATTTTATTTTTTCATACTTGTTATATCTAAATAACCTTAATTCCATTTAATAAAGTGACGGATAGATTGCACTCCGATTATTCTTATATCGATGTGTAATTTTGTCAATATTTACAACTTACTTGAGAAGAATTTGATAGCTTTTTCGCAATTCAAAGTTACTCTAGTCTACAGTACTGGTGTACATTGTCCCATAATGTTTGAAACAAATTTAAGTCCTTCAACCTAGACTTGTCATCTCCATAATAGTCACAGATCAAGAATTAAGGGATTCTCCAAATACATTTTTCTTTCATTACTCATTATTTCTGACACTGACATTTATCTGTCAGTTACAAATAATTTAAATTTGCAACTATTTTTCATGGCATCCTTTCGGTTGTAAAATTAATTACAACATTATTTTATATATTATATTCCTTTTATCTCTAAATCTATAAAATATGTATAAAAATATTTAAATGTATCAGAAAGAGAATTTATTTTTCTTTAATATTATCAAGAAAAATTTTCAAAAAATAATATTTAGAAGATTTTTTTTCAAGAATCTTCTACTTCCGGTTGTCCAATTGTTACCAAAACCTTTTCAGATCTTCCCATGAATGTCCGATTGGGAAATACGTTGTTAAACAAATTTTAAGTCTTATAGTTTTTGAGTAACCGTCCTTCCAACATCCCACACACACACATCCACACACACACACACACACACACACACACACACACACACACACACACACACACACACACACACACACACACACACACACACACACACACACACAGACATCATCGTAAAAATGTTAAAATCGGATTGTAGGGACCTTAAAACGTGCTTATTCAATAAAATCTGGATATGCGATTTTTAGCATGAATCCAATACCTCTCTTAGCGAGAGGTAAAAAGGTATTGTTTTTGATCAAAAAATTCGATGGTGAGTTTTTATTGGATAAGCACGTTTTGGGGTCTGTATGTGCGTATGTGTGTGTGTGTGTGTGTGTGTGTGTGTGTGTGTGTGTGTGTGTGTGTGTGTGTGAGTGTGTGTATGTGACGCTCGTTACGGATCGCATAACTCCAATACCACGATTCCAAAAATTATATATATTTATCGTATTCGTCGAGTTTAGATTTATTGCATATAGATGCATATAATTGGTCCACCGGAAGTACCCTCATTTCCAACTTTTAACAGTTTTTCTTGAAAAAAGCAAATTATAAAGATATTAAATTGTTTATGACCAGCCAGCTATGCTAACCATGGAAATTGCTAATATATTCAGATAATTCAAATTGACAGATGTCGGTATCAATGAAAAAAAAAATGAATGTGGCAGAGATGAGGATATTGAAATAGATATTGGGGAAGACACGGGAAGATATGGTAAGGAATTAAAGGATAAGGGACATGGCTCGAGTGATACAAGTGATAAAAGAGACAATTACATTGGTTTAAACATGTCATGAAGAGAGATGAAGAATATATTAGAAGAATGAAAGCTTAGTAGTAGAGAGTAGAAGAAACAGAGGAAGACCATAGATAACTAGATGATGCCACGTGTGCATATGTGGAAAATAAATATAACAAAAAAAAATTAAATATTAACGCCGAGGATAAGTAACATCTAAAATTGGGCGTAGTCGGTCAGTACTGTCGCCATTAATTAAACAAATTTTGAACAGTGTGATATATACTTTGGTTTTCTCGAAACCTTCCATTCTCCCATAATTTTTATGTACTAGATAAAATTTGTAACTGCTAATAATTAACCATATACGTGGGTAAAGAAAAGTCCTATATTTATAATACTTTTTTCGTTTTCGTATGTCAAAAAATCTTTCTAAACGTTCATTTACTTTTCTTTTATAAACAAGAAATATAATTACCTGCCAGTCAATCAAGTAATCACTCGATCCCTATAAAGGCATCGGGAAAGTCGCCGGTTCGAGCAACAGAAAATTGCTTTCATTGAATAGTCGACATTTGCGCACGAGCAATAGCCAACATATTTTATTGTGCTTTGTTAATAGTACATATATTTAATTCACACGCCATGTTTTGCATATTTATTATTCATTTACGCAGTTGCAAATTGCAAACCATTACAAGAAGAAAATACTTAATATATAAATTATTGCCTATAAACAAATCAATTTATTTCGCATTTATTTCTTGCTGGTTTCTTGGCGCCATTGTAGAAAGTCAGAAAAATTCTATCCTAGTATTTATTAGATGCTAGTATAATAAACTTTTGTTTTATCACCCATGGAGATGTATTGTAATTATTGCTATTTGATGTACATAAAATTCGTATTTGAAATACAAATTATTTATTTATTCAAAATAAATAGGTTAAATTAATGTCACTGCAGCGGCAGTATTTGCCTATCCCGCTGAGATTTTATGTAGAACAAATTTCTATGAATTGCATTCAGCATAAAAATTTGGAATGATAATTTAAATACCAATCATAATTGATTCTCATTTAAATTATGTAATGACAAATAGATACTAGATCCTCCTTTCGCACTGCATGTTTAAATAGTATAAATAGCTAGGGTAATTCCGGGTCACGTGGACCAAGGGCACACTGGCCATAGCATACAACCGATTGGCCAAGCGATTTGCAATAATGACAAAAAAACTGTGCAAGCACTACACAAAAACAAATGTTTAACAAAAAAACTGTTGTGGCCAGCACAAACCTTCCGTCAATCCTGTGTATTATGTATAAATTCCATACATAAATTTTCTTGCAAAAGATTCAAATTTTCCAGTAAAATTATTTCATAAACAAACTATGCAAATTTCACTTGACACTAACATCTTCTTTAGCTTTCCCCATTCGTTAGGGGTCGCTATTTTTTATTTTCTTCTTCCACTCATTTCTGTTATACGTGTCGTTCTCATTCAGTTCCTTTTCTCTCAAGTCTTCCGCAATACAGTCCTTCCATCTTATCTTTGGTCTTCCTCTGTTTCTTCAACCTACTATTACTAAGCTATTCATTCTTCATCCAATATATTCTTCATTTCTCCTCATGACATTTTCAAACCAATGTAATCATCTCGCTTGTATCTTTCTAGAAGCTTGTAACACTAGAGTTATTTCCCTACCTATCTTTCCGTGTCTTCCCCATCTACTTCAACATCCTCATCTCTGCCACATTAATTTACTTTTTATTTATACTGACATCTGTCAAGTTGAGTTATATGAATATATTAGTAATTTCCATATTTAGCATAGCTGGCTGATTTAATAAATAAATAAATCAAATTTAACTGTCAAATCTTCAAATGACGCTACTTCCGGTTCACCAATAATTATAACCAAAATGTAATCAGTTGTTCTTCTGGATGTAAACTTTAGGAATACGAAAAAAATATAATTTTTGGAATCGTGGTATTGAAGTTATGCGATCCGAAACTTTCGTCATACACACACACACACACACACACACACACACGATCCCGACTGACGCCAAATATTTCGAATTTTAAATGACACAAAAATGATTCCTGTGGTGCACTCTCCACGCCAGCAATAAGTGCTCGTGAAGTGACACCTGGTAAACGCCCGCACGGTATAAATATGTCATCATCGTTACCGAAATCTGTGTATAAAGCAGATTGGCAGACCCAGCAATGGGTAATATGCCGTGATGATATATGTATTTATTTTATTTATTTATATACTTACCTATATTCACTGCTGGCGTGGAGAGTGCACCACAGGCGTCAATTTTGTGCCATTTAAAATTCTAAAATATTTGACGTCGATCGGAATCGAACCCGGTTCCCAAGATTCGCGTGTAGTGACGCCTCGTAAACGCCTGCACGGAACAAATGTCATCACTATTACCGACATCTCCGTACAAAGCATATTGGCTCATCCATCAATAGGTAATATGCGGTGATGATATATGTATGTGTATTATCTTACCTATATTTTTACATATTTACTTATTCTGGAAACTGTATTAAGTTCCTTTCCATATAATTATTATTCCAGTTACTATTTTCTTTTTAAAAAGTTAATGTTATTATTTGAAATGATTAGTTTGTTGACAGTGACATTTATCTGTCAGTTACAAACATTTGAGATCTGAATTGTGTAACCATGTGTATAAGTTGTGTTTAAAGCGTAGGTTTCGGGATTAAAATTATAGATAGTTTTATAAATTTATCCATAAAATATATAGAAAAAGTATTAATGGCATCCTGTAGAAATTTTAATAATTTTTAATTTTTATGTAACATAAATCTCGAAAAAATAACATTTAAAGGTATTTTTCGAAGAAAAACTATTTTGAGCTTCCAGTATGTATAAATATATAAAGTGCCATTTCCGGTTATCTGATTTACTCCAAAATCTAATGGCATCTTTCCATATAAGAGTAAGGTAGAAATACAATGTTTCAAAAGTTTCTGAACGATAGTATTTGAGTTAGAGCGTAAAGAAAATCCACACTCACATACACACATACACACAGACAAAATTAGTATATTAGTTTGTAAAATACAATTTTTAATTTTATACCTGGCATAGCGTTATACGATTAATGATTCTAAAAGTGGCTCTTACCTGAAGGAGGTATAAGTGTACGACTATATCGAAAAGTCGATTTTGTAAATAAATGCCATATAATATGTGACTACTAATATTTCAAGTAATTAGTAACACCTAGTTTAAGAATTATAAAGTGTGTAGATTAACAATCTGCGTTATTCAAATGCAAATAAAAAACTTGCAATGAAATTTATGGAATTCCTGCCGGTGACTATATGCATAAAAGAAAATGGAAAAAGAAAACATACCGATGATTTGTATAATTAAAAGAAAGAAAAAAAGACACAAAAACTGTAGCAAAACAGAAAAATTCTTACTCTATATTTTACGTAAAACACGAAAACCATCAGGTAAATATAAAAATGTGTGGCATTTTTAAAAATGAAGTATGTAATTTACAGTTAGATTTCACTATACAATTACGATGATATTTAATGACTAAATCGTGTAATAATCAATTGTTCTTGTCAATTGTAACCTATTACCGCAAATGTAAAAGACATTCACATTATTACTTATTTATTTCCATATTATTTATGGCCTTACATCGTACAGTAATTGCTCCATCAATTTTATAAAATATCAACGTAATTTTCTCTAGGGAAAAAAGTTATTTCTTTAATAAACACCTAATATACAATAATGTAGTAGAAATTGTGGAGAATGTCATAATTAATAATAAATGAAATGTTTTTCCTTATACAGAACAAGGAACGAGAATTTCACCTGGTTCTTTAATCATTTATACATGCTAATATAATATCAATTTACACAAAGAATGTAGAGTTGTTATGAGTTTAGAATTTCGCAAATGTAATTATTAAATTATATTTTCATTATACATTAAAACGTTTTTACCTTCCGACACCTTTAGATAAGGAAAGTATTGTCTTTGGTCAAAAAATTCGATGGTGCGTTTTTGCACGTTTTAAGGTCTCTAGAAAACGATTTTACTATTTTTACGATGATTTCTGTATATATATATATATATATGTGTGTGTGTGTTGGCTGACAAAAGTTTCTCCTTCGATAACTTCGATACTACAATTCCAAAAATTTTAATTCTTTCGTATTCTTCTTCCTTACATCCATATGAAGACGTGATTTGGTTATAATTGGTCAATAAGAAGTACACTCAGTTGACTATTTTAACAGTGTTTCTTGAAAAAAAGCAGTTAAATACATTGACATTTAATGTTATTATTAATATTGAAGAATATTCTAACCTCTATACAGTTTGGTTGTATTTAATACTTCATATCCAATGGATATAAATTTAAAAAATATAAAGACATTAAAATTCATAAATCAGCGTGCTATGCTATAACCATGAAAACCGCTTCTGTATTAAGATAATTGTGATTGCCAGATGTCAGTGTCAAGTGCAATTTAGTATGATTGTGTTATAATTTTACTGGAAATATACAGAGTGAGCCTGGGAAGACGCCCCCCTTCCCTCCACTTTAACTCTTTTATTATAAGTAATAGAAAAAATGTCTTATATAAAAGTTTAATTATTTTCATACGTAATATAACAAGTGATATGATTATCATCGATGATATTCTCGAGTGAAACCGAGCTGCAGATTTCACGAGTCCGAAGGACGAGTTGAAATGTACTGCTTCGGTTTCACGAGCAATATCTTCGATTATTAATCATATCACGAGCTTATATTTAATGAGAGAATATAATGAATTTTTGCAATCTAACCTAACCTAACTTTTAATATACATATTCATATTTTATTAAAACATGGTACTTACGAGTTTTATTTAATATTTCGGAGTTTGAATTATTATTATTTATTTTTATACTCAAAATTAACTGTCAATGTCATAAATAAAGGAAACAAATCCCTTAGTAACGACTATAAATACGGTGTTTATTTCCTTGTTTTTTATCATCGCTGTGATAAACGCGTAGCTAGGGAGATTCTGAATGTTGATTGGCGGAAAACATGTCACGTGACTAAGGAATTATATTCTCAATATACTATTTGATGGCAGATATAGATATTTTTTATAAAATCAGATTTACGAGATGCAACCATCAACTTTTATTTTTTAAATAGCAACCTATAATTATTTTACTAAAATATAAATCGCCATCTTTTTTTGTTTTCAACGATATATTAGTTTTTATTAATGCATTTGAAGAAAATCGATAAAATTAAGATAATTGAAATGAGAAATAATTTTTATTCAAATATAATCTAGGTGGCTAACAAACAAATGTATACTTTGTTGATATTAACATTGTTACATTTTGTTAATTTCACATAGCCACCTATAATATGTATTTGATTAAAAATTAATTCCCACATTTCTCAATATCTTATTTTTCTCGAATTTTTTCAAATACATTAATAAAAACTATTACATCGTTGAAAAGACAAAAAAATGGCGGTTAATATTTTAGTAAAGTAATTATAAGTAGCTATTTAAAAAATAAAAGTTGATAGTTGTATCTTGTAAACCTGACTTTATAAAAACTACCTAAATCTACCATAAAATAGTATATTTAAAATAATAATACTTTTATATGAGCCATTTTTTTCTATTACTTATAATAAAAAAGTTAAAAGTGGGGGCGGGGCGTCTTCGCAGACCCATCCTGTATAATCATTTGCAAAACCGGCCTCGGTAATATAGTGGGCGACGTAGCCGACTCACGGCCCAACGGTTCTGGGTTCGAATCCCAGGTAAGGTATGGTTATTTATTTTTGTGTCCTTTCATCATCTCATCTTGAACAACCCAATGTATTCCACGTCGATGTTATAAAAATATGTGCAAAAATCATTATTATTATAATCATTTGCAAGAAACTTTCTCAATGGAATTTGTACAAAATACAGAGAACTGGGAAGGTAATGTGCTGGTCACATCAGATTTTTCTTATTTGTATTCACGACGCTCACAACTTCAGGAGTGTCATATTACGTACGCTACTGACAACCGGAAATGTCAATTTTCCGGTGTAGCTAACCGCAAATATTTGCAAAAACAGTGGCTCTCCCGGACATTCTACAGAAAATAAATAAAAATGATTGTCAAAATTTTAATACGAATAAATCTTACACGAACACTTACAAATCTGAGCTTCTGAATAACAATCTTAAGTCCTTTGTAGTACTGATAATCTTGTATGTTCAAACCCACGTAAGTCTCGAACACATAAACAACAACAACTAAATCTATTTTTCTTTCCAGGAATGTACTCCTCCACTTTGAACTCAGCAGAAATCACCCTCCCTCGCAAAGTGACCTCTCAAGGTCATCACCTTTCTCACAACACCACCCACTACCACGCCTCCGACGGTGAACCTTTACATTACAATATAACCTTATCCAATAGAGACCACTTTCTCATTTTATACCCTGAAGAGGGTTTCCTAGCCCCAAATCTAGTGATAGAGCGCCAAAAAAGAGACCTTCACGTCCGGACCAAGCCGAAGATAACGTCGAGAAAGTGTCACTTTAGGGGGGTGGTCCATGGACAGGAGAAATCTGCTGTAGCGATTTCTTCGTGTAACGGGTTGGTAAGTGTTGAATTCTTGCTTGTTTTGTTAAATACGAGTAGTTTGGGAATGAATAAAGTTTAATGAAAAGTTGTAATTGTAAGCAGTGAAAAGTTTAGTTCGCTTCACACTCTGTGATTTGAAAGGCGGAAGGGTTGATTGCGCGAATGGAAATTTGTTCTGAATAGATAATACTGCAGTACAGGGTTTTCTATTTAAAGTATATTTCAGCAAAATAAATTTCAGAGGAAACGAAAGGATCTTTATAAACTATCAAAGCTAACTTGTTCTTAGAAAATCAAAACTTTTAATTACATTATGAATTCAAAATATTTTCAAAATATTATTTCTTCAATTTTTGATGTAAGACAAATTTAAATAAAACACATCTCATATAATAATAAATAAAATACTTATCCATACATTATTGGAAGACTATAAGAATAACATTGAATTATGAATTAAAATTTGAAGCTGTTCAATTCACAATAATAAATTCTATACAGTACGAACCCATGATAACTAGTATAATTACTGTGAGACAAATTTCCCCAAATGCACTAGCACCAAGGGTGGCCGCAGGAATTTTACTTGTGATTATTGTAAAAAAAAACTATAAAATTTTACTTTAGTTTCCACCCCTGAATTGGCGGAATGTGTTAACCATTTTAGTCCAAGTTGCAACTGGTGAATGTAAGCACATAAATTGTTTAGTAAATAATAATACATAATACTTCGGCGACTGGTGATCAAAGCAGGAATGAATGTCATAAAATGAACAAAAATTTAAGTTTTTTTTTCAAAATTAATTATTTATTTATTATTTTTAATTCAACATGACGCTCACATTCTAATTACAGAATAATATTACATAGCAATGTGAAGAGTTAATGGTAAATGAGGTACAGACATAAGGAAAAAAAATAAAACTAAAAAGATAAGATAATAATTATGTTTTTTGTTTCTATTTGTTCTCTGAAGTACTATAATAAATATTTCAAAATTTACTAAATTGATGTTAGTTACACATTCATATAAATTCAATTATCCGAACAAATCGGTACTCCGAATACCCCTTTACATTTAGCATTTTGAATTAAAGAGTCTGTAGTATACAGATTGTTCATTTTTTATTGTCCACTATTGCTATCTCGAGAACTATAAGAACTATGAGGTCGATTAAATTAGCAAACAATTTATATTTTCCAAGACTGTTTTATAAATAATAAATATATCATCACGGCATATTACCTATTCCTGGGTGTGCCAATCTGCTTTGTACGCAGATATCGGTAATGATGAAATATTTGTACCGTGCGGGCGCTTACCACGCCTCACCTCACGAGCACTCAATGCTGCCATGGAGAGTGCACCATAGGGGTCAATTTTGTGCAATTAAGATTCGATGTAATTTTTGGCGTCGGTCGGGATCGAACCCGGGTCCCATATTTGTGACCAGACACTCAGGCACACGATCATGTGACCGCGTAATTTTTTTTTTGAACCAGTGGTTTTCAAACTGTGGGGATCAACTTTTTTTTACTTTAAATGGTACCATATATTTTTAAGTACTTATTAGTTAAATCATTTTATTCTGAATTCAGTGATATAATATTTGCATTTGCATTAGATAACATTTTACTATTCATATAAAGTATATTAATTTGATTTAAATTCGACTATAATAAGTATGCTGCGACTGGAAAAAATGAATACTTGTTACTTTTTGTTTGTAGAATCAGAATGCTATGAAAGATATATGTGAATATTTTGTGTATATTGACATTCAATAAAATATATGTATCATCACTTATTTCTTTTATGGCATTCTTATTCTAAAAAGTAACGTATTATTTTTTTCCAATCGCGGCACGCTTATTATGATCCAATTTAAATGAAATTAATATAAAACTTTATATTATGCATTTTCTCATAATTTTTTATGAAAAGGTATACAAATATTATATCACTGAATTCAGAATAAAATCTGTATCTAATAACTAAAATAAAAAAGAATTTATTTTATGCTCGTTAAAATAGTCTTATAAAATAAAAATTGTTTGCTAATTTAAGAAACATCGTAGCGCTCATAGTTCTCAAGATAACAATAGTGGACAAAATAAAATGAACACCTGTATATACTCGTAGTTTATTTTGTTTTTAATTATTATGATTATAGGTATAACTATTTATTCTAAGTAATATTTTATGACAGTTCACGGTCATTTCTTTAACTTTTTAATAACAAATTCAAAATTAATATTGGAATGAAGATTATTTTCTTCTAATTCTTGCAAAAATTAGTTTATATTCCACATTAATTTGAAAAATACCACTTTGGTGTAAATTAGCATTCTTAATTAGAAGTTATTGTGATACCGGAGTAGACTTGCATTATTTTTGCTTTCCCCCATTTAATCATAAAAATGAAACAGAAACTCCCACTCAAGCCCAAATGAAAAGGCTTTTAACTGATTATTGAAAATAATTGAAATTACACGTCTGGGAAAATGAAATAATTAAATAAAAGTAGCACGAATATATATCATATTTTGCAGTCCAATTTAGGAAGTTGTTTGGTACCTGTCAAAACTGTCTAGACACAGCATCTCTAGACACTAGACAGTCATCGACCTATCATAACATTTTACGAATATTCCAATACTAACAAGTGATATGTAATAATTTTATTCACACTTTACACCGTTCGACACATGTCATGATAAGATTTTAATAGGTGGCATGGTAACTTGTCACACTTATGTTAAACATAGGACTTAATTTGTTATATCAGTAACAGAATTTTAATAAGCGGAAGCTCGGAGCCTTTTAATTATGATTAATATAATGTATGATACGAGTCCAAAGTTAATGAAAGTCGTACATCTTAAGAGTTGTTACAAAAAATTCTGAGGGTCCTTCGCCTTAGTAACAAATTAGAATATGGATAACTTATATTAAAACTAGGCCTTAAAACTACGATTATCAAAGTTTAAAAAAAAGTTATTAGTTTTCAAAATATCGAGTTTTTTATTGCCTTTACATATTCCTAAATCTTTTCTACTATTGTTGTTTTAAAATTCAGAATTCATATTCAAGTAAATGAATGTTGAAAATAACGAAACAACCAAATAATACTTGTTTGAATTTGTGATAGTACAACCAGGGCCATAGGGTGGAGAGAGCGGGGCACTTGTTAATAGGGCACAGAAATAAGATTTTTTTCTTCTCAGAAAATTTCTTAGATATAAACCAAGCACACTCTTGGGTTTCTAATTGCACACTTTATGAATTAATACTGTTTTTCTGTACACTGTACTGCATTAACTTTTAAGATCACGCGCAAGGCACAACCACCGCCTGGCAGTCCGGTCAGTGAATAATAAAATATAGACTTTTCCCTTGTCTAGGTGAGAAAAATACCAGTTTGAAATGTTGTATAAAGATTCATTCAAACGTCTGTTTAAGTTTCTCGTCGTTCCTAACGATTACTTACGCTTTTTGCAATTATTTGTCCAGAAAGCCCAGTTTTATGCTGAACAATAATACAATTTCCCATATTAGAGAAGGATAAGGAGTTTCTGCGTATTTTTGTAACAATCGTACTACAATGACTTGTGAACAATAAGTTTTAATTGGTTTCTTAATGTAAACTCAATAATATATTTGGAAAAAAATACGCATGGTTAGATCAAGATATAAATATTTAATTCTGTGTTCCAGTTATGGTCCATTTGATATGCGTCAGACATAATGTCTTTATTTTGCTTTTCTAAAAATAATTTGTATTTAATACATTTTAATTTTAAACAAAATAATTTTTTGCACATTTTTTAATTTTTTTATTCAATACATATGAGACAGGGCTCGTATATGTTTGTATACATATAAATACTCGTATAATGTAAAAATTAATTTATAGTTCATAAAAAACATTTTATTCCTAAAAATGGTAGGGGAGGGGCGCAATTTTATATTCCGCCCCAGGCGCAAAAATAGCTAGTTATGGCCCTGGATACAACGCCAAATAGAAACCACGTGTGTTTATAAGATTATAAGAAAATGAAAGATACGAGTATGTTGAATAACAAGCTGCTAGTGACAATCAAAACTTGGACTATAATACACATAATTTTATTAATTGTTTTATTAAATTATTATTAAATCCATACTCCATGCTAAAAGTAAAGGGTTTCGGTAGTAGCTAAATCTGGACTACAAGATGACCATTAAAATGTCGGTCGAACTATTATCACAAGCCCACAATTTTTTTAACTTTTAAGTCTATTTTTAAAATACCCGAACGAATTTTGAAGAAATTTCTAAGCATTTGTGTAAATTTTATAATTTATTGAAAACGTAAACCGGCCGAATTATTATCAGTTTGGGCTTGTACTCGTTTATAGGGTGTGTATAGGGTGTATCAAGATAATGGAACAGTGCCATTTATTCGTGAATATGAAAAATTCACAAAAGAGTGATTAAGCTATTTTGTAAAGCGTAGAGGGGGACACATTTTATTCATTTATAAAATTTATAAAATTTGGAGAACCAACAGTTTTTACAAACCAATTATAGGTTCCCACATATTAACATCAAGAATAATTACATATAGAGTGTATATATCTTAACTACGTAGGTACATAGCATAATGAAAAGATTTAAAGAAATACAAGAATGCATAATTAAAAATACAAATTAAACATACAATACAAATTTATAAGCATTATAAAAATTAAAACAAAGAAATATACACCTATATGAATAACGAAAACACTCAAATAGACGACTTCATTATTTCTTTTTTAAATGAAGTGAATTTTTTTAAAAAAATATTTATATGGGTGAAACTAGCATTATATTTTGACATCATTCTATGGACAGGAGAATTTTTGTGGTTATTAGTTGCGGTTTTAGGTAAATGAAAAAGTATACTTGAACGAGTTATTTTCTGAGACACATGTAAATTAAAAAGTTGCAAAATTGCACTGCAGTTAATTTTGTTATCAAATATTTTATAGAGAAGTGTCATGCCTTCAAAAATGCTTTTGTTTTCTAGACTGATCATATTGAAATGATGAAATCTAGCTTCATAGTTATTCGCATCTACTTTAAATTTATTACATAATACGTACATAATTTTTTTTTTCAATACTTTCAACAAGCCTTACTTTTTTATTATACATGGGCTTCCAAATTACTGATGCGTATTCTAATTTAGAACGAACAAGGGAGTTATACAAAGTAATAATTGAGAACGGATCAGTGAAGTTTTCACACTGACTCACACTCAACTTATGGATTAATGTTATATATATATATATATATATATATATATATATATATATATATATATATATATATATATTAAATTGCATCATATATTTTTTATTAACTCATTAAATAGAGAATTTGCTTCTGAATGCAACAGTATAATAATATCATACCCATACATTGCGAAAAATTTGATAAAAATTAATTTAAAGTTAGTATTTTAGTTTTTAAGTAGACTAAGCAAACATTCAACTATTAAAACAAAATAAAATTATCTGTCATTTTTGTATGTTATTGTTACGCATTATATTATTTTGTCCAATGTTCCAAATTTCGTTATTTTTTTTTTTTATTTCGTGTGATTACTATTTAGTCTTGCATAATATGGGTAACTTTCTGCAAATAAATTACATGCTAGGAATGCATTTTTATGAGTCTCACATAAATAAATAAAATCTGTATTTGTTGAATCTGCTGCCATTATTAAATTAATAATTATTACTAAAGGTAACGAAAATTACGTTAATTATAATAATGGATAACAATGATATGCGAAAATAACAGATAATTTTCATTTGTTGTAATGATTAAATTTTTGCACATACTTAAAATATTTAAAATAGAAATGAAATACTAACTTTGAATTATTTTTATCAATTTTTTCGCAATGTAAGGGTATGATATTATTATATCGTCGAATTCAGAAGAAAATTCTCTATTTAATGAGTTAATAAAAAATATATAATGCCAATTAAAAAAATGCAACATTGATCCATAAGTTGAGAACTACTGGCTTTAAAATAATAATGGTTGTATTAAAATAATAATAAAAGGCACTGTTCCATTATCTTGATACACCCTGTACGAAACGTCGGTTTTGTAAGAATAAAAAATGTAAAACTGAGATTTCGAGTAATTATTAACAGTTACCTACACCACAGTAAAGAAATTTACCCACACGAAAATAATGTCTGCATTTCAAGCAGCAAGGCTCTGAACTCCCCCACGTATTAAGTCATTATTTAAAAAGAAAAATCTTTTCCTTTTCCTCTGTGTCACAATTACTTTTCTCTTTTTGTAGCAGCCCATAAATTGTGTAGAAATGTATACATTAGTAACCTCTTTTGCTATTTATCAGTACATTAAATTCTAGACCGGCTTAATAAAAATAGACTCCGAGGAGTACTGGATCGAACCCATGCACAACGAGGTAAAGAAAGTGTCTCCAGGCCACAAGCACTTAATATTCCGGCGCTCCGCAACCGACTCAAAAACAGCGACAAGAAAACGGAAACGAAAGAAGAAAAAGCACCATCTGAATAACTGCGGCACACGGGAGCCCAAACGATACACGGAAAGCGAGTACGTATACATGAAATACGGCCAAGTTCCTTACCTTCCACCATATCACCGCATTACACTTTTTTTGTCATGCTTCCATTTGTATCGGTATCTTACTTTCTTTACAACTTTGCAAGGGTGATTTACAACCATAATTAACTACAAAAAAGATTTTCGTATATTCGTATTTTCTTCTTATATATACAGTATTTTTTTAAAGATGTCCGATCAAGGTCATCTGTATCATGAACGAATTAACAAATTGGCATACATTTATCTCTTACCTTTGCAAAGGCTATAAGCGTGTGCGTTAAGGATGGATACAACACGCTTGTCTTTCAAAAATTCATATTGTTTCAACTAAGTTAGGACATTCCACTTTAAAACGATGCTCGTTGTTGATAATACTGTCGCTGTAACGTAAGTTTATTTATTAATTCAGATAAATTACCTTGATTCATAGCCGTGAGAATAACGTTATTTTTTGACATTGTGTCAATATCTTATTTTTCACATATTGCTAATAAACTTACCAGTTGACTTACTTTTGAATTTTGAACGCTTTTTAGCATATATTTTTATAATAATAAAATAACAGTAGTATCTTATGTACCCTCATAAAAAATAAGCAAACGACACTACTGAATTTGTCAGAATGGGCGGAGCAAAAATCTTAATTCATACAATGACCTTGCTCGGACATCATTCAAATGTATTTTCACGTTATTATAGGTATTAAAAAATGAAAAATATATATTTGTGATAATAAAATCTATGGGGAATACTAAATAATACGAGCCCAACCCCAAATGTATTCGTCCCTCTGAAAAAAATATGTACAGGGTTTATAATTATTTTTTAATTCTCTTTAAATATTTGTAAACTAGACTTAGGGGTTCACAAATCATGGTACTTAGCATGATGGTAGCGCTTCCGGTTTAATCGGAAGTGATATTAACATTCATATTTCAAATGGAACATCCTATACATTTTTATATATATTTGGAATCTACATAAAATTATGAATTCAACGATATGTTTGAAGTGTAATTTTGTCGAATAAATAAATTGAAATAATATTAAGTAAAACGAAAAAATTTGGGAATTGTCTTTTGTCATATATTTGCCCGTAGATTATTTTTTAAATGAGAAATTTATTTAATAACATTGTATTTAAATCCAGTACACTTTATTAATACATAAAATAAAAAAAAATGGCCAAATATAGTCTTAACTATTGTAACCTAAAAATATATTTTTTATTGCTGTTAATATATTTATTTCAGAGGATACGAATACATTTGGGGTTGAGCCGGTATTTAAAGTTCACTTTTTATTTTAAACAATAATTATTTTTTGTACAAATCTTTATCCTCGATTAGCATCAATACCTATCCAATACCTATGTTTAAGTTCTTTTCATTCAAATCAAATATAACATTTGTGAATTGTGAATGACATTATGACCCGTGATTTCCATCTTTTAATAAACTAATTTATGAGATTAGCCACTTCTACTCGTACTAGCTAATAGCTTGTGACACTAAAAAACGAACCACTCAAAATATTTTTTTTTATTTATAATTACTTCTTAATTTGCTTCACATATTTGTAAACTAGGCTAAAAGGTTCACAAATCATGATATTTGGCATGATGGTAGCGCTTCCGATTTAACCGGAAATGATATTAACTTTCATATTTCAAATTGGACACCCTAACAAATACTTAGAAATCAAATCATAAAGACTTTGATGCTTGGTTAGATAAAACTCCTAACTAACCTATAAACTTCCAAAATATGCATTATTTACACCCCATATTGATTGTTTATTTATTATTTGTTTAAATCCGTACAACCTTGTCCCGTATGTCTGAATCACTTGTTTTAAACAGCAGTGTTGCCGATTCGAACTTTACTTTTGGACATATAAATGTGCAGTCATTGAACTCTTGTTTCCTTACTTTTAAAGATTTTGTACTTTGTGAAAATTTTGATATACTGGCTGTTACGGAAACATGGATAAGTGACACCTCCCCATCACACTTATTTCATATTGATGGTTACAACCTAATCAGTGCACATAGATCCAATAAACGTGGTGGAGGTGTTGCTCTCTATGTTAAGAGTAACATACAGTACAAACTTTTGGATGTTAAAAATTTAGAATTACTATATGAACATGTTGAATATTTATGGATTCAAATCACTACTCATCACAGTAAAATTATTTGTGGAGTAATTTACAACCCAAAATCGGACTATTTTAAAGAACTTAGTGTTTTGGATACCATAACTACTGATTTTCTTACCGAGTGTGATTTCATGATGTACGCAGGTGACATAAACGTTAATTTATTATTGAATGATGCCAAATCAGATTATGTAAAAAACATATTTACTGCTTACGGCATGCATCAATTAATCACTAATTACACTCGCCCTGCATCTAAGTCTCTATTAGATATTATAGTAATATCAGATAGATCCCTCTGTGATTTCTCTGGTATTATTGAATGTGATAATTTTTCAGACCATAGTTGTGTGTTTTGTAAATTAAAACTTACTAAGCAGGCTTCAAGCAATAATATGGTTACATATAGAGATTTTAGCAGATTTGATTCTGAAAGGTTTATTGTTGACTGTAATAATGTGCCTTGGAGTAATATTATGCAAATAAACAATGTAAACGAAAAAGTATGCTTTTTAAATGAGAACATTATAAAATTATTTGACATTCATGCACCTATTAAGTCAACGAGATATTGTAAGGCATATAGTCCATGGTTCACAAATGTTATTAAAATAATGCAGGCTAAAAGAGATAAGGCGCTTGCTCAGTATAAGAAATATAAAACTCCCGCAAAATATGAATATTATAAACAATTACGTAATTATACAACAAGTGCAATACGGAGAGAAAAACAAGCTTTCTTTGAGTCTGCAATTAATAATAATATGAATAATACGAGTGAATTATGGGCTAACTTAAAACGTGTTGGTGTAAAAAATCAGCCAGCAAGGAGCATTCCAGAAACACTCTGCGATCCTAATAGTTATGGACAGTATTTGCTAGATAAAGTAAGCACTACAATTGCAAATCCTTGTACTATCAACTTCTTTTCGCAGAATAAATATGCAGGCGTACATGATGAACCTTTTCATTTTACATGTGTAAGTAGCGATAAAGTCAGAGAAGTCATTCTCAACATTAAAACTAATGCAACTGGGGCAGATGAAATTTCATTAAAAATGATTTTACTTATATTACCAATTATAAATGATTACATTACGCATATCGTAAATACATGTATAATAGATAGTGTTGTGCCTGAGGTGTG
Source organism: Harpalus rufipes (assembly GCA_951394225.1). Lineage (NCBI taxonomy): Eukaryota > Metazoa > Arthropoda > Insecta > Coleoptera > Carabidae > Harpalus > Harpalus rufipes. Next base: position 13,811,179 of record OX596283.1, read on the forward strand.
GAAGATAGCCGCAATTAGGCCAATAGTGAAACAACAAGATTGTGTGAGTTTTGATGATTTGAGGCCAGTAAGTATTCTGCCGACCTTGTCCAAAGTGCTTGAAAGAATATGCTGCGATCAGATCATGGAATATGTTTTTGAGAATGAAATTATACCTGCCAATCAGTCCGGATTTAGATCAGGTTATAGTACAAATACTTGTTTATTGAATATTATTGATACTATTTTAAATAATCTGGATAAATCGAAACCATCATTACTTATACAAATAGATTTCTCAAAAGCATTTGATATGATCGATCACAGTTTACTTCTTTCAAAATTAAGTTATTACAACTTCTCTGAAAGCGCAATATCGTGGTGTAGGAGCTATTTTGAAAACCGATTATTTTACATTAATATGAGTACAAAACAAGGAATACAATCATCATCAAAGTTTTCTCTTCAATGTGGTGTACCACAAGGATCAATTTTGGGACCTTTGTTCTTTTTAATATTTGTTGCTGACATGCCAAACATATTTAATTTTTGCTCAGTTCACTCTTATGCGGATGATACCCAGGTTCTTGCAACTCTGGAACAGTCGCAAGTAAATGAACATTGCGCTATTATTAACAAAGAATTAAGTGATTTTGTATCCTGGGTAAAGAACAATGGTCTCAAAATTAATACTGACAAATCATCACTTCTAACCATTAGTGATTGTGGTAATATTCCTGATATTGTGCTAGATGGTTCTATTTTAGTTCGTACAGATAACGTTAAAATTTTGGGACTTCACATTGACAAAGACTTAAATTTTAGAAAACATCTTAATGTAAAATTATGTGCAGCAAGACTAAAATTACGACAGTTGTTTCATTTTAAAAATGAACTAAATTCGTTAGTAAAACTTAAACTTGTAAATTCACTCATTCTTCCACTGTTTGACTATTGCGCCTGTACTTATATTCCGAACCTCACACAGACAGACAAACAAAGACTAACTTTGTTGCAAAATTCTTGTCTACGTTTTGTATACGGTGTGCGTAAATACGATCACATATCTAAATACCGCAAAATTTCTAAGATGCCGTCTGTTGAAAACCGCTTCAAATATCTTTATTTATGCTTAATACATAAAATTACATTGACAGGTACTCCTTCCTATTTATTTGACAAATTAGTAATTAAAGAATATAATTATTCTCTTAGAATAAAGAATTTGTATATTGTCCCAACATTCAGAAAGTCAAAATTTAAAGGTGGGTTTTCATATATGGCCCCTACTTTATATAACAGTGTTCCCGATTATCTGAAGGTGCTTTCTTTAAATAGCTTTAAAAGAAATGTACGAGCTTTATTATATACTTAATGTTTGTTCCTATTATTTCATTGTTAACTATTTACTTCTACATTATTTGTCATTAATGTATTTTTATTATTTTTCAAGATCTGTTTTTGTTTACTTTTTGTAACGTGTCTATTAGCTATATATATATACATCTTTGTATTATTTGTATTTGTTTGGTTAGGTGGAAGAGCAGCCTTAGGCTGAACCTCGCCGTTGATATATGTCAATAAAGTAAATTTATTATTATTATTATTATATTTAAGGGGAAGTAGCACCCTAACATCCCCAAACTATTTTTCTTTTGTTAGATTAGAATGGGAGAAAAAGATTGGCAAGATCAAAGTGCAAGGGAAACGCAACAACAGAGGTAGAAAGAATTCAAAGATGAAGCAGTTTCGGCAGAACCAAGGACAAAATGCGAAGCGCCATGGTAGAAAACCGCGGTCCGTCAGCCGGCCGCGATACGTGGAGACCCTCCTCGTGGCCGACAGCTCCATGATAGAGTTCCATGAGGATGGGGACGTGGAAATGTATATACTCACTATTATGAACATGGTAAGTCAGACAAAAAATATTTGAAAACACTTGTTTAAGCAGAAAAAAGTTATAGGTAAAAGTTAAAATCATCAAATTTATGTTGTGTTCGTAATTTGAAAACAAATTGAAATATCTCAAAAAGATGGTCTATAAAAATCTGCATCAATTTTCTGTACCGTATATAATAAGCAGGTTTTACATATTACGATACTGTATAACTATTATTATTATACAGGGTGGTGATCGCAACCCCCGAACTTTAATATGTAAAATCAGATTTTCGTAATTTCCTGCTTCCCTAATTATTTTAGGTAAAAAAGCTTCAAATAAAAGTTGTAGGGCATAAAATTATTCATCTAAATCATTAAAATTCATTTTGTTTGCCTTGAAACGTCAAAAGTTATGTATGAAAATGTCGAAAACCACCGCAAAAACAGCTATAGCCATGGAATTGAAACAAAAAATTAACAAATTTTAACGGTTTATCTGTCAAGCTAGGTTAATTTAATTTCATTATTATTTGTAAAATATGTTTAAGTGAACAAATATTAATTTAAATTAACAAATAATTGTTAATTGAAACAGAAATTAAAAATAATATCTAATAAAAATAAATTACACTAACGTGACAGATAAACAGTTAGACTTTTGTTTTTATTTTGTTTTAATGCCATGGCTATTGCTATTTTTGAGGTGATTTTCGACATTTTCATACCTAATTTCTGCTGCTACAAAGCATACAAAATTAATATTGCTTATTGATTCAGAATTTTATGCCCTACAACTTTTATTTGAAGCATTTTTACCTAAAATAATTAGGGAAGCATGAATTTTTATTTATTAATATTAAAGCAAATATAAAATGTATCTAGTTTCAAAGATGTCATTATATTAATTATACACATATACCATATATACATACTTGAATTTTAATTCCTTCAATTTTATATAACATTTATTTGTAAATAACTTTTTTCTCTAATATTAATGTATGTAGTAGGTAAGTATATCTAATATCAAAAAGTTTGTAAATTATACTGCTCTCGTTGCGTACCTTTGTTTATTTAATACAAATTACGGTTAATTACTGTTTTACTTTCAATGGAAACTGGATTAAGATTCGTTTGCTTTTAATTTGCATGCTGTAGGTAAAAACAGAACGTTAAAGAAGAATATTTAATGTGTGAATTAATTTTCTTCCGTTCTATCCAGGCGTAAATTTTATTTATTATTTTTCTATTGCACACACTTTACAATTCAAATTTCGTTTTTTTTCTACTTCAAAAGTAAATTTTGGTATCTTACAAATTGGGATATTTAAATTTTTATTTACCAGTTTACTTTTGTACTGCATTTCAACTTTTAATTAAAAAAAAAATAAGTGTGTTATATCAGAATATCTATTTATTATTTTTGAGTGCAACAACAATTTATTACATTTTTAATTAATTCCAATAAAATTCGATATTCATCAAACGAACCATAAATTTATTACTAATAAAATTAATAAATTTATAACAACATGAAATATGTTTTTATAACATTTTTCTATTGAGGTAATTTTACAATTTTTAAAAAAGCTGATGTGGCCAGCACAATACCTTCCGCCAATCCATTATGTATAAGTTCCATACATAAATTTTCTTGCAAAAGTTTCTAAATTTCCAATAAAATTATTTCATAAACAAACTATGCAAATTGCACTTCATCTTCTTTAGCTTTTCCCAGTCGTTAGGGGGTCGCTATTTTTTATTTTCTTCTTCCATTCATTTCTGTTTTGCGTGTCACTCACATTCAGTTCCTTGGTCTTCCTCTGTTTCTTCAACCTTATAATCCTAAGCTATTCATTCTTCCAATATATTCTTCATCTCCTCATGACATGTTCAAATCTATGTAATCGTCTCTCTTGTATCTTTCTAGAAACTTGTAACACTAGAGTTATTTCCTTACCGTATCTTCCCCAACATCTATTTCAACATCCTCATCTCTGCCATATTCATTTACTTTTCATTGATACTGACATCTGTCAATTTGAAGTATCTGAATATATTAGTAATTTTCATGGTTAGCATAGCTGGCTGATTTATGAAATTTAATATCTTTATAATTCTTTAACATTATATATGTTGAATATGAAGTATAAAATGCAATCAAATCGTATAGAGAATAATATATTCTTGAGTTAATAACGTTAAGTGTCAATAAATCATATTTAACTGTTAAAATCTTCAAATGAGGCTACTTTCGGTTGACCAGTTATAACCAAAATTTAATCACTTATTCTTCTGGATGTAAACATGAGGAATACAAAAAAATTATAATTTTTGGAATCGTGGTATTGGTTTTCAGTGCGTTAATAGACTCATAATAACACCGAAATAGAAAAAATTATAATCAATTTATAATGGAATTTATTATTTTCATTATTGTAATCAAATTTTCTCTATTGTATTTTAAGATGTAATCAAAGATTTTTTGTAAAAGAAATTTAAGAGGTATACACACCCATTTGGGTAAAAACATACAGTAACAATTATAATCACTTTTTTGTATTATAGTTACTTTCATTATTGTAATCAAATTTTGTTTTATTGTAATTAAATATTTTATGTCAGCATTTATAGGTAAGACAGGTATGGCGATTAGTTTCCGTTGTCACTATTTTTACGATGATGTCTGTAATCGTATACCGGGTGTAACACAAAAAAACAGTTTTCCTTGCGCAAAAGTTGTGTATTAATTTTAAACAGTAATGCTTCAATTAAAGTCTGAATAAAATCCAGGAATTACTTTTAATTTTGCACGTTCTGTAACCAAGCTATATTCCATTCGCTGAGACGAGACGATGTGGAACTAATTATTGAACAGAAACATTTTATTATTTGGCCCCAAAATTATTCTCTTTTGATTAATAGAATGACTTATCTCTGTTCAAGAATTAGTTCCACTTTCTCTCGTCTCAGCGAATGGATTTATAATGGAATTTAAAATTTTATAGAAATTACTTTATTAGAGTTAGCCTACGAATAATTATTCATTTTCAATAATCAACGTTTCTGACAGGTGAAACTTTATTATTTTGGAGATGGAAACAGGTAGTAACGATGTTTCGGACTGACACATGGATAACATCATACACCAAAGCCCTGATGAAGACTATGGTATAGTCGAAACGTTGGCATGAATCAATTTTATTACTGACTGCAAGTCCGAAACATCGTTACTACCTGTTTCCATCTCCATCCCAAATACAGTCGAATGTCGTTTTGGAATTTATTATTTTGTTTGTGAATTTGTTTCAGCACTATGAAGAAGTAAGTTTTAACAACAAACAAAGTTAACAATTGCCAATCTTTTCCAGGTCTCTTCCCTATATCTCGACCCAAGCATCGGCAACTTAGTCAACGTTGTCGTCGTCCGTATCATCCTCCTGGAAGAGGAACGCGAGTTCAACACCACCGTAAACGCGGACATCACGCTCAAAGACTTCTGCAAGTGGCAGGCGGAGCGCAATCCCAAAGAAGACGCGCATCCCAACCATCATGACGTTGCGATTTTGGTGACCAGGAGAGACATCTGTGCGAGGAAGAATATACCATGTAGTACACTAGGGGTGGCACATGTGGCGGGAATGTGCCGACCGGATAAAAGCTGTAGTGTGAATGAAGATAATGGGATTACGTTGGCGCATACGATCACGCATGAGATGGGGCATAAGTGAGTATGAGGATTTTTTAATTAAATGTGTATGTGGGGTTCATAAGGTATTTGATGAACTTGAGTGATTAAAAGCTGCTTACTTTTATAATAATTGAAATATTTGGAAAATTAAAATGGTATCTCAATATAAGCGGTGGTTCCTCCATTAGGTTATTTAGTCACTGACCTCCCAAATATATCAAAGCAAAAAAGAAAAAGCTAAAGAATAAAAATAAAATATTTTGAATTTAATAATTTTTACCCAGCAATGGGGAATATACCGTGATGATATATTTGTTTTATTTATTTAAAAACTATAGGTTTATTTAAAAACGAGGCAGAGGGCACAATATAGTTATTTAAGTATTAAGGGCAGTAAGTGCACCTTACCGCTTGAGGATTAGTTTGGAGATCAAGACAAAGTCGAGATCTCCAATACATCCGATTCCGGTAAGAAGCACTTAATGCCCGCAATGCTTATTATATTTTTTTGCACGATCGCCCCAATAATAAATTAAAGTTTAGAATTATTTAAAAATTATTTTGACATTTTAAAAAAATTAGTTGTCATTTTTAAGTAAGTGAGAGAGTGTTTGAGAAGCCATACTATTTTATTACAAATATAGTTCTTTAAGAAATGCTTTAGAAATAGGAGTGTTTTCTGCAAAATTTCCCGGTCACTTATCGGGTGGAGACCTGGGAAATTGACGTTTCGGACGTTGCTTAGGCGACGCGAAACAGCACATTTCAATGCATGAGTGTCAATAACATTACTAGTGTGGTTACTAACTTGTTGTATTGTAATATTATATATTTACAATTCCAAGGCTTCAAAGCTAAATTATAGACAGAGAGATTCTAGAAATTTTAAATTGAAAATTACCTGTTGCAAAAAGCAGTCATTAATATATGATTTTACTGTGAAACTCAATAGATTGTGTAGTTTAGATAAGTAGTGAGAACAAATTGCACTCATTCTAACAACATTCTTGGAATTTTAACATTTACTTGATAGTGTCGTAAACTTTTTAACACTACAGTTATAGTTTTCAATTATCTGACGTTTGTAACTAATTTACATTCACAGTACATAAAGGATTATTGATGAGCGCAATAAAAAAGATAACATATAACATACAATTTATGCATTGAATAATAATATTGACGTAAAATTAAAATATAGTTTTTCTTGTATTACATGAATATTAAAAAAATTCTTTGTATTTTAACATAAAACTAACATAAATGTTAATTTTGTAGGTTTTACTTAATAATATAATTTCTTCATATTTATTTATTCCTTAGTACCTATAATTAAAATCGTTTGAAATTTTGGCTGTTGACTGATTAAATGGGATTAGACCGATCCACCCAAAACAAAAAATATGTTGTGGCGATCATAATACCTCTCGCCCTTTCCATTGTACAAAGCAGATTGGCACACCCAGCAATGGGTAATATGCCGTGAAGAAATATTTATTTTATTTATTTATTTGTATTTAACATTTCTTGTACACACAAAAAATTCTAATTACATCTAATATTTATATTTGGATATTTTCTATAATTTTTATTCATTCTATGAGCAAGTTTTTTCCTACTTTTCTAAATGTTCGAGGTTCTTCCAATTCATTGACGAGATTGGCCATATTTCTAAAAGGTGTATGTAATATACCTATAATTTTAAATATATAATTATTAATACACTAAGAAATATTAAATATCGTTCCCAGAAAAAGCCTTCAGGACTATCTATGAATTTTTGACACTGACATTAGTGACTATTATCTGTCAATTACAGACATTTTAATTTCTTAACTGGTTACCATGATGATGTTTGGGTTGTGAGATTTACTACAAAAGAATATTTTATAAATTTTATTTATATATCTTTAAATCTATAGAAGATATAATAAAAAAATTAAATGTGTCGGATAGAGAATTTTGTTCTTTAATATTTGTAATAACATAAATTTTTTAAAAATAATATTTAGAAGATTTTTGTTAAAATACTACTACTTCCGGTTATCCAATTGTTACCAAAACCTATTTAACTCTTCCCGTTATTGTTTGATTAAGGAATCCGTAGTTACACGGGTCTTTAGTCTTATAGAATTTGGGAAATCGTACCTCCAACACACCCACACACATCATCGTAAAAATCTTATAATCTGATTCTAGGGAACTTAAAACGTGCTTATTCACTAAAATCTGGGTATGCCATTTTTAGCATGAATCCAATACCTCTCTCAGCCCATGTGGATCATTATTGATTTTGTTGCTACATATTTCAGCCAATTCTAATTGTTACAATATACAGTAAGAATTTTTTTTCTGTGATTTTCATTATTGTAATCGAAATCTCTTTATTATAATAAAACATTTCTTTGTTGTAATCAACATTTAAAAAAAAAACTGTTGTGGCCAGCACAATACCTCTCGCCGCTTCCTTCTTTTGGTTACATAAGTATAGGGCGCAAACAGTCATGTTACATTGTTGGCCTTGACAAGCAGATGTGGGGGCCCGTTTCAGAATAATAATTAGTAATTATGTACATAAATGTCAAATGTCAGAATTTTTCATTAAAAATTTCAAGATTTTCTAAATTCACGTAATTAATTTGTCACCAGGAGTGTGGAATTTACTTGTCGAGGAAAATAAACCACATGGAATTGGAAAATCACTAAATTTAGAATTAGTAATTATATTATTTGACATCTATATACATAATTACTAGCTATCATTCTCACATGACTGCTCGAGCCCTTATGTATTTTACATTTCTTGTATACCTTCACTCTACACCAAAATTCTACTCCTTATATTTACATTTTTTAAATTTAAATTCATTCTATGAAGAAATTTTGTCCTACTCTTCTAATTTTTCTAGATGTTTCCAATTCATTGTCGGGAGTAACAGTATTTCTGAAGGGTATGTGTAATATACCTATAATATTAAATATTTAACCATTAATACATTAAGAAATAATATAATGTATGTACTTCCCAGAAAAAGTCTTCAGTAATGTCTCCGGATTTCTGACACTGACATTTATCTGTCAGTTACAAACAATTTAAATTTTCAACTATTTTCCATGGCATTCTTTCGTCTATAAAATTTATTACAACATATTATTTTATATATTATATTTCTTTTATCTCTAAATCTATAGAATATATAATAAAATATTTAAATGTATCAGATAGAGAATTTAATTTTCTTTAATATTACCAAGAAAAAAATTCAAAAAATAATATTTAGAAGATTTTTTTTTCAAGAAACTTCTACTTCCGGTTGTCCACTTGTTACCAAAACCTTTTCAGATCTTCCCATGAATGTCCGATTGGGAAATACGTAGTTAAACAAATAAAAAGTCTTATAGTTTTTAAGTAATCGTCCTTCCAACATCCCACATACACACATACACACACACACACACACACACACACACACACACACACACACACACACACACACACACAGACAGAGAGAGAGAGAGAGACATTGCTATCCGAAAAGTAAACACCAATTAATCGGAAAACACTTCTCTCTCACATCAGTGTTAAACCTCCTGGAAACAAGTAGCAAGTCAGGTTAAGTAAAACTCGATGTTATAAACATCGCAGGTAAGTATTCTCATCTTTCGATCCGATCTTGAAAACTGGTTCCACTCTACATTTTAGCGTTATCGCGGAAACTAGGCTACTGAACACAAAACTGTCGTTGTAAAGTTAAAAGTGCAAGCAAGGCGCGCACTTCTCGATAATGATTTTAATTCCAATCCACACAATATGTTTGTTGTTCCAGCTACACGGATATTGTAGCTAAATGCTTTTCTAATGAATTTTAATCTTTGAAAGAGAGGATTGTGTTTAACATTATAAGCAGTTAGTGAACGTGTTTTTTTTTTATTGCATTTACTGTAATGGAATTGCTAAACGACTTTATTGTTTGTTGGACAGCGAACGTAAATGAATAACATAATATTGGAAATAAGTAAACGTATATGATGTTCTGTAATGCAGTGAAATATATCATCGCAGCCTATTACCCAGTTCTGAATCAATCAGCTTCATTTACAGATTTCTGTAATGACCCTCTGTTTTGGAGTGGTGATCTTCACGTCATCCGTTTCTGGGATGGGAATTGACAATCATGTCTGTGTCTGTCTTTGTCACTCATATTGTGAGTGACATAGTCAGGCATGGGCATGGATGTTGGTTTTTGGTTCGGGGTCTGAAGACGTGAGGATCACCACATTTAAAACAGAGTTCTCGTAACTTGTAAATTAGGTGATTGAAAAAATAGACAAATAGCTATTTTTACCTCCCGATACGCTTGGTAAGGGAGGTATACGGATCGTGCTAAAAATCGCATGTCGAGATTTTGGTAAAAGACCACATTTTAAGGTCCCCAGAATCCGATTTTAACATTTTAACGATTGTGTCTGTGTGTTTATGTGCGTGTGGATCCTCTACGCTCTGACTCAAATACTTTTGAAACCTTGTATTTCTACCTTATTCTAATATGGAAAGAAGCCATTAGATTTTGGTGTAAATAAGATAAACGGAAATGGCACTTAAACTCAAAATAATTTTTCTTATTATTATTTATTATTATTTTAAGAGCGTAAAGTGATACTTTGACGATTAAGAAAGAAATTGACGGGACACTTTACGCTCGTAACACACATTACTACGTTCGTTCTATATACATATATCGACATTTCTAAAACAAATCTGACAAGCAACAAGTAACGAAATATTTATCTAACATAATTTTGAGCTCAGGAATTAATATTAAAAATTGTCAAAAGTGTACAATCTATTTTAATATTGTAAATAATTAAATAAAAATATTTTTTTGGTTTGCAAGCAAGCGAAAAAGTTGTTTTACGCTCGTTGCCATAAGAAGCGCGTAAAAAACTTTTTTGCTTGCTCCTCCAAAAACATCAACTTTAAGATGACAAATGGGAGCGTAAATGTATGTATTACACTCGAAGAAAAAATCAATTTCGATATCGCTTCTGTCAAAACCGGAATTAGAATTCAATATATTTTCACACCAAAAAGCGATATTTCGTTTTATACTCTTATTTGATACCATCTCCGTTTCATTACCATACCTCAGGGCAGTGTGTAAGCAAGGTTTATTTATTTTATAAAGTTAGATTATTATTTGTTTAAAGTTAATGGGGTGATGTTTCTGTTTGTGTTAGTTTCGGGATGTACCACGACACAGAGAAGACCGGATGCCACCGGAAGGACGGGTCGACGATGCACGTCATGACGCCCAGTTTCGAAGCGGATGCTATCGGTGTTAGTTGGTCTAGATGCAGCCGAAGAGATATCACCAACTTCTTCGAGTAAGTTATACCATTCCTGTTCTTTTTAATGTAATTGTATAAAGCTGATTTCACAAGGCGCCTTGCACGTCGAGCTATGCGTATTGGCTGAAGGCCGAGCCGATCCAGTATGTGGTATACGCGAATCGTATCCAAAGCGCGTGGCTATAGGAATTCGGCTTTAAAGGAAGCATACGAGGTCTGTTCAGAAAATAACCGTACCTTATTTTTTTAAACTTTATTATTAATTTTACAGATTATCGGTCCTTGTTCCCTTTAAAATACTCCCCTCTCCTATTCGCACACTTTTCCCAACGGAGCAGTTCTGTATAGCTTCATTTGAAATGGCCTTTAAGGTATGTGACGAATTTGTTTTGATGTCACTAATAGTCTGAAATGAATGTTTCATCGCCATTGGCTTGTTCAAGGAGTTTCTGACAAACGTCTACTCGATTTTCTTACTGTTGTTCGGTCATGTTCAATTTTTCAGTCAAAATTGTACGGCATGACCCAATTGAGATGCTAACTTCTTCTGACAGTCATTCGGCGATTTGCACGCACCAGATCATTGATTTTATAAACATGGGAGTCATCAGTTGAAGCCAAAAGCCTTCCTGGTCGAGAATCATCTTCAATTGACTGACGACCACATTTAAATCGTGAAAACCATTCAGAAAATCACACATTTCAAAAGTCGCTACTGACATAACACGTTGCACTCAAATAACAAAACCACGAAAACTAAACGATACATCAATAATCCAAGAACATGTGGTTACAGAGTAAGTTATGCGCAACGTAATGCCACCAACCACATATTACTAAATATCTCCGTTGGCGCGTAATTCAAAATGTGCGGTTATTTTCTGAACAGACCTCAAATACGTTCAAACTCCGGACAACAGTTGATATACGAGGTTTGGCTATTAAATAACGAGACTATGAAAAAGAGTTTTATTTTAAAAATTATTTTATAATCGAATGCTCCCCTTCAATGTACTCCCCACCCCTCGCCACACATCGTTCCATTCGTTTTTTCCATTGGTCAAAGCAATGTTGGAAGTCTTCTTTTGTAAGAGCGTTTAGGAGCTCCGTCGATTTTTGCTTCATCTCTTCTATCGACTCGAACCGGGTTCCTTTTAAGGCAGACTTGATCTTCGGAAACAGAAAAAATCACAGGGTGCTAAATCAGGCAAGTACGGCGCATGTTCGAGCACTGGAGTGCCTCTAGCGGCTAAATAATGCTTCACAGACAGCGCGTTATGGGCAGGTGCGTTGTCCTGGTGCAAAATCCACGACTTGTTTTTCCACAACTCCGGCCGTTTCTTACGAACTCGTTCTCGCAGTGTTGCCAAAACTTTCAAATAGTAAGTTTGGTTCACTGTTTGACCCTCGGGAACCCATTCAGTCATCACGACGCCGTTGATGTCGAAAAAAACGATTAGCATGGCTTTAAATCTTCGGTGCTCTCTCGGCCTTCAGAAAACCGTTTATACCATTGGAAAACACGCGCACGAGATAGAGAATTCTCACCATAGGCCTATATCAACAACTTATAGCACTCAGTCGGAGTTTTTTTAATTTAACGAAAAATTTCACATTGACCCGTTGCTCGTGTTTTTCGTCACACATTGTTATCGGCACGAGAAAAAAACACGTTCGTTTCTAACCTCTATAGAAAAAATACTACTACAGCGACAAAAACGTGTTTTCATACCGGGATATTAGACACTTCCAGCTATCCAACGTTGCATTCGTTTACCCCCTACACCTCTAGGACGCCTTCTGCGCGCGCAGTCCCGTTATTTAATAGCCAGACCTCGTATACTCATGATCTGATTTCGGACAACTTCAGGTTAATAGTCCACTCACTATCCAAATGTTTGACTAAAAACATTACCTCCCTTACCTACGGAGGTAAAAAGAAACTATACTCTGTTCCAGTTAAGCATGGACTTGGCGCTTCGGAGCCATCCGTTTTACACAAATAAAATTTATGAATGAATGAAAAATGTGGAATCGTAAGCCCTATCTTACTTCTATGTCCATTCTTAACTGGAATAGAGTATTAAACAGCTAGAACCAGCCGTTTCAATAATTGTTTAATGATGGTCTTAATTCTAGTAATTAACAACAAATTCATTATGAAATATAAATGAAACCATTAAACGCCGATAGTTCGAAAATGTTGAAGTATTTATCTATTTTTATCTGGGATTTGAAGCCGTACAATGGACACTGAAAAAAACTGTCATTTTTGATAAATTAGTTGCACTGAATACAAATTGAAATTTATTTCACTATTTGTAGTTTTTTGCGTGTCCATTAAAGAATTAAACGTTTTCAAATCACGTTTTGTACGTTCTATTCCAATAAATAAATCAAATATCAATATTAAGCTCAGAGCTTTCTATTAAATTAATCTCAGTCAATATTTTATTTTACAGCTCTTCAAAAGATATTGAATAATAGAATGTAATGTATCGTAATCTGCAATAATTTATTTTCTAATGTGCTTGTTGCAATTGTAAAAGTACTTCAGGATGAACTAATTACAATTATTTACTGGAATCAGAGTCGGAAGATGGCTAAGATACATTTTATTAATGGCGACTGTTATTGTTATTTGGAATAACTTTTAGATTTTAATATATTGAGAAGCTGGTTCGTAATTGATCGACTTTACAGTCCCACAACTTTTACAACTTGACAGATAGTGCAGAATATATTTCAGATTATAACTTCTTCAAGTTCTCGTTATCATACCTTCAACTATGGCACATTACATACATAATACCCAGTATACATATGTATTTGTAATCTGTTAAGGAAAACAATAAGTTTGCCATATTTAATTATAATCAATTTTTACCAATCATTATTATAACTTACATTTAAATGAAATTAAATAATTAGAAATTTTGAGGGTAAAATAACTTTAAAAATTAATAACCCTTATACCAATCGAAAAAGAAAAAAATCTGATGTGACCAACACAGTACCTCCCACCATTTACCTATGTATATAATTTTTATATTACTTTATAAATTTATCCACACAATATATAGAAAAAGTATTAAATCAAATTTGTAGAAAATGGAATAATCTTTAATTTTTATAATAACAAATTGATAAAAAATTACATTTAAAGGTATTTTTTGAAGAAAAACTATCTTGAGCTTCAAGTAAACTGCCATTTCCGGTTATCCGGTTGCCACCAAAATCTATTCAGTTCTTTCCATATTAGAATAAGGTAGAAATACATGGTTTCAAAACTTTCTGAATGATAGTATTTGAGTTAGAGCGTAAAGAGGATTCACACACACACATATACATACATACATACATACATACATACACACAGACATCGTCGTGAAAATGTTAAAAATGGATTCTAGGGACCTTAAAGCGTGGTCATTTACCAAAATCTCGATATGCGATTTTTAGCACGATCCCTATACCTACCTTACCAAGGGTAAAAATATGTATTTTTCAAGTTCAAGTCAAATATGCGTTCCATTTAAAAAATTACAAAGATTTGTTTATGGTGGATTTAATTTATCAATTTATATTTCTAATTTAGATTTATATTGCTGGTTCATCATGAATTTAGATTTATAAATTCATCCAATCAAATAAATGGTATTTTCTTTATATGACAATCGAGTGACTAAATTTTTGTTACTTTGACATTAAGGCAAATTCTTTCTTCCATAAAAAAATGATATATTAAACCATGAAGATGGAGTTTATATTGAATATTAACATTTATTATGAATTACATTTATTATATAATTTACTTATTTATAAACGATTTGATACTGTCATCAATTGTCACATGATTTGTGATATAAAATAAAATATCAAATATAATAGTTTGTAAATCTAAATTCATCATATGTATTTAAATTTAAATTCATAAATCTAAATTTATAAATTGAATCCATTATAAACAAACCTTGAAATTTAACCGATGTAAAAATTATTTTTGTACGCTGCTGAATAAATAATAGAAATATTCATTTATTTTTCAAAACATTTTTCTACATTACCAATTATTTAATAGCTCTTTAAACTTAAAATTTCGACCAGAATCAGTTTTTCATCTTAAGGATTTAAAAAAAAAACCACATCGAAAATGGCCTCCCAAAAGGGCACCAGATACCCCAAGTCGTATCAATATCTCTCATATTTTCCGAAATCCCATTGGAGCCCATCCCTGTATAAGTAATTCTTAAATAGATTTACATTCTACCAAATCTGAATTGAAGTAACGTTTTCAATCTGAATAAAATACAATTTAATTATTTTACCACCCACTAGTACTTTCGCGCAACACAAATCCCAAACACAATAAAACTTTTGTATGATTATAACAAGTCCCACTTTCCCCATAGCTCATTTTACGAATTTGATTGTTGGAAAGTGTCAGAATGTGGCGTGAACACTAAAACGTTAATTAAACTTTGCGCGGGATATTCCCCAGATGGCAGGGCGGTTCGCAGGACGTTATCCTGCTCCCACTACGTGAACCATCAAGGGTTGACTGATTCCACAAACGCTGGGAGCTTTGACACAAGCTCCAGGTTATATTTGATTTGAGGGTATTTTCGCATAGCTTACTTATTTCTAATTGGTTTCGTAGGATGAAACGAGTTTAGAATTTATATTGATTGGCGGGAATTTTTCCCCACTGGCCTTTATCGGTATCCACTCCCGTTACCTTTCCAAGTTGGAATAGAATTAATTTTGCAACCTCTAACTATTGGGCACCGGATAAAGGCTGTAATATGAACCCCGTGGCAAAGTAAAAATAAATAGTAATGTGTGTGCCATAATATCACCCAAGGGTTATAATTCGAAAGGAGTTTAAATTTTAAATCTCGAAATCATATACATACATGCAATTTAGAATTATTGATAATAATGAGCAAACTGTAAACTTTGTGGTAATATTAGCGAATTCTACATACCAAACTACTTAAAAATACCAATATTTATGAGTTTCGAACAAATATTTCAAATTTTAAAAGATAAAGTTGTTAAATGAAAAATAAAATTTTAACGCCTTAAAATGGGGTATATATTGTAACGTGCACCCCTGACTTAAAAGTATACGAGCGCCGCTACTGGTAGAATATTCCCGAGCGATGACGTATTCCCCTGCGGCGGAGAAAGACCCATACGCCTAGACGAGTTAATTAAACCGGTGACCTAAATCTATTGTATTCGATATCATTCTGGCGCCAGAAAGTTCGAGAACGACATCGCGTTATATAAACCCGTCGCCAAAACCAACGAAGATAGTCTGATATATAGAAGCAACAAGCAATGAACAGCGCTTAGAGTTTCACGGCTTGACTTGATATTCAAGCTACTTGACTTGACTTGACTTGAAATCAAGCCAATCTCAAGTCAAGTAATAGTAGCCGAAAGTCAAGTCAAGTCAAGTAGTTACAATTTCAAGTACTTGAAAAATCAAGTAGTTATTTTTCAATTACTTGAAAAAATCAAGTAGTTATTTTTTTAATTACCAGAAAAAGTTCTTCAAGACAACATTTCATTTTCATATAGTTCCTTATGTTTTATAACAATATCAAGACGAATTTTAACTGGACCACCCCCTAAAATGGTTCCAAATAAATAAATAAATAAAAAATATACTGACAATGATTCCGCTTAATTTTAATATTTCACCGTGCCTAAATACACTTGATTTTTCCCCATTTAAATAAAATTCGGTTTTGGCATATTTTGGAACTTTATTTTTCACCGAGATATTAAGAGGTTTAAAAAACCCATTCATTATTGGAATATACATATATTAGAATGACTCGAGAATATGTGTACAAAATCTGAAGCCCCAAATATTATTCTTATTTCGAAGGGAGTATAGCTTTTTGGGGTTTTGTGCGATAGTTTAACCATCTACAGTTAACTTAATAATAATGATTAGGACTTAAAATTTTGTTGACATATTCTCGGGTCATTCTAGTATATATTCCAATATTGAGTGATTTTTTTAAACCTCTGCACTGATTTTAACTTGGAGTAGTGAATCAGCACAGTATATGGCCACAGTATAAAAATACTTAAACTTAAGTATTTTTATACTGTGATATGGCACACCACGCCGTACCACACTCAGCTAGGTTATGATTCTACTGATTCGCGCGTTTTCGTACATAATCGGTTCGTTATCAAGTAGCTTGAATTTGCTTGATCAAGTCAAGTAGTATCGATAGAAAATCAAGTCAAGTCAAGTAATGAATTTTTGAAAAGCTTGATTTTCAAGTCAAGTCAAGTAATTTACAAAAATATCAAGCTACTTGACTCGATGAAACCCTAAGAGCGCTTATCAAAGTAAAATGGCGGGCACTTGAAAAATGTATTGAAGAGTCTGGGAGTCATTTTGAATATTTGTTGTAAAATCATTTTGTTGTTATTAAGTGGTCCTTATTATTATTTTCTGACAATTGTTTTAGTTAATTGTTTTATTACAAGCCATAGTCATGGCTCACTATTCTCTTTTCGACTAGGTGTGTAAAAAAGTGCCCGCCATTTTACATTTTAATAATGTAACATATGGATTATTTTACATGATTGTAAAGCAAATTTGATGTACTTTTCATATTTGTAAAAAATATAGTGTGTTCCATTTGAAATTTCAAAGTTGATATTAATTACTAATAAACCGGAAGTGGTATCATGAATGTACAACCGTCATCAAGTAGCTTACAAGTTGCTGTATAAATCATGTTATATGAAAGAAATTACTAACTTAATAAATAAGCGAGATATTTGCTGGGTCCATTAAAATATAACACCCTGTATAAATACTTATTGTTACAAATGCAACAGGCAAATTGTACTATTTATATAGCTTTCATTTCACAATTTTGCAATAATCAATAAGAATAATTATTATATCTGATTGTTATAATATGCGCTGATTATTTTTGATAATTAGTGACAATAGTATTGCTAAAATATTGAGCATAGCATATTATATTCATTTCATCGTCTGTTTAATCCTATTACTGACGTTCCCGCAACTAAATTATTAAATAATTAAACACTTGTGCAATTACAACTATTAGCCTAATTACAAGTTTATAATATTACAATTTACAATAACATTAATTCTATAATGTAAATACGAGTATATGTATTCATATTGCAAATACATTTTACTTATGGTTAGGGTTGTCAACTTTGAAGTAGAACACTGCTGACGGGAGTATCCCCGGTTAGTTATAAAATGCAAAGTTATACTTTTAAATTATGAATGAAGTTTATTTAACTTCCAACATCTACTAAAATTAAACCATGACAATTATGTGAATAACATGACATTCTTATCCATCCTCATAATTAAAATATTACTTTAGTGTTGAGATTTCTGAAAAATTATTTTAAAATCTCTCAGTAGTTTCAGAACAAATTTTATTAATGTCCCGTAAAAATATTATTATTGTTTATACATTATCCGTAACATAATTTGATAAAATTCTATTTTTAGCTCTAATTCGATATAACTATTGATTTTCACCGAGTTCGAATTTCATGAGAAATTCAATTTTAACAATAATATCTATACACGCTTATTGAAAAAAACAGCATTTTATTCTTACTATAACAACGTTTCGGTGTACCCTTGCACCCTCTTAAGAGTAGTAAGATCGTTAAATTGTAACAATCTGTAAGATCTTACTACCCTGAAGAAGGTGCAAGGGTGCACCGAAACGTTGTTATAGTAAGAATAAATGCTGTTTGACTGAACTTTCGAGTAATTGTTAACACTTAATCCACATAACAGTTGAGAAATTACCCACAGTATTATTTATGTCTGAGATGAGGTAACTGTTAAATGCTTTCATAGTTTACGCCCCGGTTTGTATTTTCCGATCTTAACTGCAGCAAATTTAGGACAGATTAAGCTCCGTTCCATATTTTACCCCCCACCACTGCCTATGAACCATTGCGCATCTTAACCCAACTATCAGGTAAGAGTAGACCGACTGTACGTATGGCATTATTTACGAATTATAGCTAAATATTTGATTTAAATTTATGTTGTTGATTTTTTTAAAACAATAATATAAATATGGTGTCCTGTAGTAATTTAATGATTTGAGTATAACATTATTCCAAGCACTCTGATAGCTCCAGGAAAGGAAAATAACAAGGGTTATTATGATTATTTATATTTACAATTTCATATTTATTTTGTATTTTTGCCCTTATTTTCAGTTCTAATGATTCTAAATGACATATAAACTGAATAAATATTTTGTTACGGTACTTCATTTGGTTTATATACCTTGTAAATATTATCATACGCGTACATTAAATTGAAAGCTTTGTTATTTTTCACGGAATCAATTTTAAAATTTAAAGGGTAGGTGTTATCGTGTATCTGGTCTCTGGTTATTCATTAGTATACTTCAATAATGGGGATTTCCACGAATTTTTAATTTTTACACACACTCCGGCAAAATTATAGGAACGGCAAAAAAGCCAAATTTTTCAAAAACTATGAACCTTCTGTCTTTCATATTTGTGTTGGTAATTCTACATCTATAACAAATAACAAAATAATCACCCCTATTTTGTAAAAAAAGTTATGTCTTAGCAGCATTGCTACGAGGGCTGTCTTTTAACTTTTGCATACAGGGACATAGTAGGCTGTGCTAATCAAATGTCACTACTAAAACACATCCATAGTGTCAGTGCGATACGTATAGTGTTGTAGATACAGTGAATTTTCAAAGTTGACAAGTTATTCGAACAATGGAACTAAACCGCGAAAATTTTCGCGCAATAATTTTTTACAACTTTCAAAGACAATTATCTCAACAATAATGCCTCGCCGAGTTGGTTTCTGTTTTCGGCAATAAAGTACCATATTAGTCGACAATTTCTCGTTGGTATTATAGAGAATTCAAACGTGGACGGAAGAGTCTTAGCGATGATCCAAGGGCAGGGGCGCCAAAAACGGCAGTCACCCAGGAAAACGTCGATGCTGTGCGCAAGCTTATCAAGAAAGATCGACAAGTGACATATCGCGAGATTGAGGCATCATTGGGGATTTCAAAGACCTCAATTAAAAAAAATATTCAAGCATAATTGGCGGTAAAAAAATTACTGTCCCGTTGGATAGATGCGGTATCTATTGACCGAAGAACAGAAAGAAACTAGGGTCAATTGGTGTCAAAAAACTCTAGACCGCTTCAACGCAAGAAACTTTAAAAACGTGTTCAGCATCGTCAGTGGTGATGAATCGTGGATTTACTCATATGAACCCGAAAATAAACGCCAGTCGTCTGTTTAGGTGTTCCAAGGTGAAGACAAACCAACAAAAGTCATCCGTCCAAAAAGATGGTCGCGACATTTGTCTCAAAAGCAGGTCTCGTAGCAACAATTCCTCTGCAAGATCAAAGAACTGTTATTGTCGATTGGTATACAACCATTTGTTTGCCGGAAGTCATCGCTGAGCTTCAAAAAACCGACCCCGAACGACGAATCATCCTACACCAAGACAATGCAAGTTCGCACACAGCTCACAAGACAATTGAATTTTTAACACAACAAAACGTCGAATTTTTAGACCTTCCTTCGTACAGTCCCAACCTGAGTCTTTAAAAGCTATCTACTGTTTTATTCCAGGTCTATATGCAAAACTTAAAAGACAGCCCTCTTATAGCAAATAACCAATAATAAATTCGAACACTAAACAAAACATGAAAATGACAGGCTTTATATTTGTTTCTATTGATTAAATTTTTTAGCAACGTTACTAAGATTTAACAACTTCCTTATTAAATAGGGTTGAATACCTAAATATAGGCACCTACTAAAGATTATCATTTATCGAGGTGTTAAATATTGCTTGGTGTTTACTTTTATTAAATATGAATGTTTAATTCGTATTCACTAGAGATCAAGGGTTTACAATGATATCTGCTTTTGTCGTCGTTTCAGTTCTAAATATTTAGAGTAGAAAATTAATTTTCTATTTTTTAAAAAAATATTTTTATACTCTAAATACTTAGAATTGAAACGACAACAATAGCAGAAATGATTGTTAACCCTTAATCTATAGTGAATACGAATTATTATATATTTAATAAAACTAAAGACCGAGCAATATTTAATGTTATAAAATATTAAAGAATGTTCTATAATCTGCACGATTTGATTGTATTTTATACTGCATATTCAATGGATACAGAGTTAAAAAATATGAAGAAATTATATTATATATCATAAATCAGCCAGCTATACTATAACCATGAAAACAACTACTATATTAAATTCTAAATGTCAGATGTCTGTGTCACGTGCAATTCACATAATATGTTTGTGTTATAAATTTACTGGAAATAAATAGATTTTTTTGATGTATGGAATTTATACAAGATACATAGAACTGACGGAAGGTATTGTGCTGGCCACATCAGATTTTTTTTAATATGTAGGAACGAAAATATTTTGGGTCTACTATAGTTGTAGACTTTTTGTTTTGGTTTGAACAAGCGTATTCGCTTCTTGCAACGTCACTGCACATAAATTCAACAATCGAAAATAACAACAAACATGTGCAAGACATGCCTCAAAAATATGAAGTCAGTAGAACAGGAACCGTGACGTCACGACAATTAAATAATTTTTAATTTCACTTTTTAAATAAATCACTTTTTAACTAAACATTATCTAAAATAATTACAACATATTTAAGGCTATTGGTATACCCTACATTTAAAAAAGCGGTTGCGTTGTAAAAACCGTCATTTTTTCAACGGTATATTTATTTCCATTTGTTAATGAAACTACATATTATGTGGTAATTATTGAATTTTACGTTTTGTGTATTTATTCATAAACAATAATTAATACATATGTGTCACATTTGGTGGCTAATTTTGTATACTTTATTAATAAATTAATTAGTACATACAATATTCAAATACGAATAATAATTAATCAACGTGTTTACTATAAATTCGAATTTCGCAATATGTCATTTTAATGGTGTATTGTTCATTATTAGTCAACATCAGCCATAAGGGACACGTATTTTCTCTGACACAGAAAATGAGTTATAAACTAACTATATGCTAGTCATTTGTCGCGTAAGATAAATATGAACAAGTTATAATCCACTGTATTCGGATTTGTAGTTTTATTTTAGTAGTAAGCTTGGAAGATAATCTACTGACACCAGCAGTAAATTTGTCAGAATTTGTATGCATTTTGACTTTCATTTTAATTTATAAACCACCGTGTCACTCAAACACACATACATACACATACGAGTACACATTCATATAGATTATACATTCATAATCATGTATTGTGATTAATTATGTACAGTAAATTTTTTAAAGATGTCCGATCAAGGTCATCTACGAATTGTATGAAAAAAGATTTTAGCACCGCCCAACCTGTCAAATTCAGTAGTGTCGCTTACTTAGTTTTTATCAGTCAAACAATACGACTATTTGAATTGCATGTTTTGTCTTCCATGGCATTCTTTAAAAAGCTTAAAGAAGGATTTTGTATTTTACGTTTACCTTATGACAAGAACCTATTATATCAATAAATTTAGACTCATTTGATGCAGTATTTAATTCTGAACATTTTTTTTTGTATTTACACTTTAGTTCCAAAATTAATACGGCAGAATTCACAACTATATGAAAATTTTGCCATTTTATTACATATGGTCCATAAAAAAGTAGACACCCGGTATAATTTTGTCTCTATTCGCAACTTCAAAATCTGTAACTTTTCTCTACCTGCTTCGCCTTTCTCAAGTGCTTTCTTAAACATCTATTTTTCATACGTTATCATCACTACTGCTGTGAGGATCCGACACAACTTGGATCCGAGAACCCGGATTTCAAAATATTCGGTACCTCGGATATCCGATGTTCAGATATTGAAGCGTATATCCATAAATTTAATTTAGATTTGGATCCGGATCCTAATTTGTATCCGGATTTGGACTTGGATCCGGATTCGATGTTTTGTTTACAGATCCGGATCCAAGTTTTAATTATGGATCCGATTCTTCATTTTGAATGTGAAGGCAAACTCCTCTAAAATAGAGAGGTAGTTTGTGCAAATGGAATGAAAAATAATTTATACTTTCACACAGTCCTATTTAGTAAATGATGAATAAAAAAATCTGATGTGGCCAGCACATAACCTCTCGCCGTATATTTTACCTGGCTGTATGCATAAAGCAAAGAATATTTTTATAAATACAAATAATATATTCATATAAATCTATGACGTATAAACTTCTTTATTATTCAATAATAGCATGTCTCAACATAAAGATATTTTACCATAAATTATGTTACAATAAATTACAAAGTAGAGTTTACCATATATAAATATTAGGCTGGTAACAGCAATTTTCAATTCGAACAACCTTGTTTACTTACTCTTCATATTCTTCTAGTAAAAACATTAATTTTGGGCGGTCTAAAATGTATATATCTGGATTGTGCATCTATTCTTATATATCTTCTTTTACATTTTATTTTTTCATACTTGTTATATCTAAATAACCTTAATTCCCTTTAATAAAGTGACGGATAGATTGCACTCCGATTATTCTTATATCGATGTGTAATTTTGTCAATATTTACAACTTACTTGAGAAGAATTTGATAGCTTTTTCGCAATTCAAAGTTACTCTAGTCTACAGTGCTGGTGTACATTGTCCCATAATGTTTGAAACAAATTTAAGTCCTTCAACCTAGACTTGTCATCTCCATAATAGTCACAGATCAAGAATTAAGGGATTCTCCAAATACATTTTTCTTTCATTACTCATTATTTCTGACACTGACATTTATCTGTCAGTTACAAATAATTTAAATTTGCAACTATTTTTCATGGCATCCTTTCGGTTGTAAAATTAATTACAACATTATTTTATATATTATATTCCTTTTATCTCTAAATCTATAAAATATGTATAAAAATATTTAAATGTATCAGAAAGAGAATTTATTTTTCTTTAATATTATCAAGAAAAATTTTCAAAAAATAATATTTAGAAGATTTTTTTTCAAGAATCTTCTACTTCCGGTTGTCCAATTGTTACCAAAACCTTTTCAGATCTTCCCATGAATGTCCGATTGGGAAATACGTTGTTAAACAAATTTTAAGTCTTATAGTTTTTGAGTAACCGTCCTTCCAACATCCCACACACACACATCCACACACACACACACACACACACACACACACACACACACACACAGACATCATCGTAAAAATGTTAAAATCGGATTGTAGGGACCTTAAAACGTGCTTATTCAATAAAATCTGGATATGCGATTTTTAGCATGAATCCAATACCTCTCTTAGCGAGAGGTAAAAATACAAATTTGTATTATTACACATATAAAGTAACATATTAATATGACATACTTATATTCGAATGTAAAATCCATTTCCAAGGTTCGATATTCGAATCAGAATTCAAGTTCCGATACTCAGATTCGGATCCAAAATCCGATACTCAGATCCGAATCCAAAATCCGATACTGAGATTTGGATCCGAAATCCAAATACTTCAACATTCAATTATCCGGATATCCAGATGTTTTTAGATCCGAAACTGAAACTATTCGATTCTGGATCCCACCACTAGTTGTCACTACTTGTGATGGCTCTTTGTTCTCATGCATTCTGCATACTTCAGCTATCGAGGAGTCTCATTCTAGCTTTCATCATCTAAACATCTATTCCTTGTCCTTCATACAGTTTTCTCCTCTGTTCTCTTACGCTTTCTCATTCTTTTGTAAATTAATTCCTTCGAACAAATACATTGTTTTACTCTATTAAATTAAATTATATCTCAACACACATCACACCCACACAATTATTATTATTAAAGAATACAATACTCGGCGTCAAATAAGTATGGACTGTGGTTCAACTGTTTCCTTTCTCCGCACCCTGTGCCTTTCCCCGCGGTGGTACTGCTTTTTCATATTTTAGCAACAATGTAAAAATCTCCAGTCCATACTTGTTTGACGGCAACTATAGTATTTTTATATAAAAGATCAGTTCAGGATGCATCGATTCAAGTCGTATGACCTGTATGCCTGCATTTATTTGATGATCAATATTGTTCTATATGATTTCATCACTTCTAATTATCATCCTCTCTTTCAGCCTAGGTTTAGGCCAATGCCTGGACGACAAGCCCTCCGAGCTGGAATACAGCTATCCAGAACTTCCAGCAGGAGCAATGTACAACGCCAACCATCAATGTCGACTACAGTTCGGTGCAGACGCTGAAGTGTGCTCGCCACTTCAGGAAATTTGCTCCAGGTTGTGGTGCGACGTGGATGGTACCTGCACTACGTTGCTCAGGCCGGCTGCGCCCGGCACGCATTGCGGAAAGCATATGGTGAGAGATAGATATTCTTTCTTCTTGAAAACTAGTATGTTAAATTACTATACTACCACTATCAATTTATTATTCGGGTAGTGTAACAAAACGTCGACTATTAACGATGAAGATTATTAGCATACGTATTACATTTACACTTATTAATTACAAAACTATTGAAAGTAATAGAATCCTAAAGAAGCAAGATGACGATACCGCATTGTAGAGCGAATGCTAGTATTACTACAGGCGCACCGACACTCAAATCTGAATCTTTAGGCAGTGGTCAGACACAATAGAGATCGACCGACATTTTAGGAGATATGTAACTGCATGAATCGACGTAAATATTTACCAATTTAAACTGAAAGAAAATTATTTTTTCTTACACAAGTCTACACTATTTAAATTTAATAGATTTCACCAGTGCCGTTTTTAAGATTTTCGGGGCCCCTCCCCTCCCCCCTATAATTTTTTTTTTCAACAAAAACAGATATTTTATAGGTTTATTATCTTTGTCATACATATTATTAGACAGGTTTTCTTCGGGACTTTTGTAACGCAAAATCTTCGATCACATCTTTAAAATCAATTTTTTGCAAAACATCATTTTTAAAATGGCAAAGACTACTTTTGAGGGGTTTTGTTTAGATATTTTGTTGAACAATTTCCACTTCCATTGCAATGTTTAAGGATAGATCCAAGTAATGTAATCACCTATTTGTTAAAGTTAACATAAAACGATGATTTTTTGGGCCATTACATAACTTTTGAGGGGATTTAAATTACATATACCATGTACCTTCAGGGGGCCCCCATTTGCAACGTCTACTCTAACTTCTACAAAAATGGGTCTACATTTTTACATTGTTAAATTAAGTTTTCATCGGTAGAAAATAATTTGATTCAACTTTTTTTTAAAATTACTTGAACTATTATTTTGAGATAACTTCACAATAAAGTCAACTTGTTAGACAGTTATCAAAGTGATAACTCGGAATTAGACATATATACGACAAATAATAAATTCGCATTTTTGTAGAAGTTGGATTCAATATTTCAAAAGGGGGCACCCCAGACGGTCATGGTATACGTCATTTAAATCCTCTTGGTATGTAATAGCCCCCAAAAATATCCGTTGATGTTAGCTGTGATATATAGCTGATTGTATTACGTAGGTGCCACCTTAAACTTTTTCTGCGAGTCCCTAATAATTGTAATTATTGGAAAGTATTCGGGTTTATTGTTGGCTCTCAGTTCGTTTCTTGTTTTTCAGGGGCCCCCAAGAACCTTGCAGAAGTATTCACAACTTTTGTTTGTTTAATGTTTGATCAAAAGAGAAAAACAAAAAAATGTCAATGATTTTTTGTTGTGACAATTTTTTTTTCAATCACACAAACTTTTGGAGGTCCCCAGGAACTCGTGGCCCTGGGCCCGGGCCCAGGTGGCCCGTGCCTAAAGACAACACTGGATTTCACTGTCGGTACTCGTTGAAATATTTTAATAAAAATTAAAAAGAAAACACTTCGGTCCTCGGTCGACTAGACCATCATCAGGTAATAGTAACAGAAGAATTCTTCTGTTAAATTTAGGATTTTAGGAATGATTTTGCAGTAGGTTCCAATTAAATTTGATCATAAATATAAGTCACTTTATTATATACATAATGGAAGGACTAAAATTTGTCCATCATTAGCAATATTTAAAGAAAAAAAAAATTAATGTTACATTTAGAAAGTGCTAATCTTATACATTGTTGAATTACATTTTGAAAAACTACGTAATACACTAGTAGTTAAAGCCCAAATTTTGTCAAGAATCACCGCAGAGCCATATGACAAAAATAAACATGATAACTATAGGGCGACAGGTTGAGCTCTCAACAATGTATAAGATTAGCACTTTCTAAATGTAACATTAATTTTTTTTTTCTTATAATTCTGCTGATGATGGACAAATTTTAGTCCGAAACGTCCTTCCATTATGTATATAGGCCGTGTTTTATGTTTATGAGGATTAGTTATTAAAAAAATCTGATGTGGACACCACACGACTTCCTTGTACGATTATTAAACTATACATACTTTTTTAATAATTAAATTACAAAATATTGACAGACTTAAGCCAAGCCCGAGAAATATTTTGATATAGAACAAAAAATAATTCATTTACTACTATAATTCTTAAATTAACATTAATCTAACCCGGTTTTTTTAAAAGAGAGTTTTGATTACAACAAAGCAATATTTGAATACAACAATGAAAATGACTAATTTCACAATAAAATTATAATATTTGTTATTGTACGAATCATAAAATTACACGTATTTAACGTAATTTGACATGAACTTTTTTTTTATTTTTTTGTTTTATTCCATAGAATTTACATATCTCGCTTATACAAAGGGCTAATTTAATAATACTTGATGTTCTAGACGCAGAAATTAATTCTCTAAAACTTTTAATTGAAGCATTTATTTCTAAAATCAAAATAAAATCATTTTATTCAAGAAAAACTGTTAACAACTTCAAGTAATGTACCACTTAGCCTATTTTAACCAAAATCTATTATGTTATTTAGATTGACATAAAAGTCTTGTATACCAAATTTGAAAAGTTTTGGATTATATTTTAAAACAGTTTTTCATTAAAATCTATTATAGGCTTCATGTAAAGTGCCACTTCTGGAAATTGTGTAATAACCAGAAAGGGAGGTGCACAACTAGATGTTATAGGAGTCCTAAATACAAAATTTCAACTTTCTACGGCTTACCGTTTTTGAGTTATGCGAGATTACGTACGTACAGACGTCACGACGAAATTAGTCAAAATGGATTCAGGGATGATCAAAATGGATATTTCCGCTGAAATCTGAAAACCGAAATTTTTCGCGATTACAATACTTCCTTTACTTACGTACAAGGAAGTAAAAATCACTAATTTAGCACAACGTCAAAATCAAATAACAGAAACAAACACATGTAAAAATATGCAAGCGTGATCAGTTCATTCAAAATATTATTGGTGCTTTGCGGGGGCAGGGACGAGATAACCGGGTAGATAAGAGTAGTTTACCGTACTTAAAAGGAACAACGATAGAGCAAATAAGTGCTGTATAGTGCTACACCCGTATTTAAAAGGAAAGCGCCTTTTGTTTCAGGGTTAAATTAAACGATTGTTATATATTATGAATCAATGGTTTTTTTTCTTGAATTTTATAAATTTTTATTAATTATATAACTTATTTTGCACACATATAAACGTAATACGTAGTTTTCCTGTTTAGCCGGAAGTAACATCAACTTTCTTATTTTAAATGTAACATCCTATATACAGGCTATCCAGGATAACGTGTTCAACTATACACGAGACGAAGTCGGTTAATTTAGATGAAACTTGCCTCATTAGGTGAGATGAATTGTTTACCGGGAAAAAATGTCAAACTTACGGCCATATTCTAGAACAAAATAATAAATCTTTAGCAACTGTTTAAAATTATTAGTCAAAAGATCTCGATTTGACAAGTAAAAATCTACTGAGGGTCGTTGTAATAATATAACTTTAGCACTTTAGCTAGCACACTAAATTAAAATAAAGGTAAAGTCTTACTTAAAGTACTTTTAATTAAAGTCTTAAGTGAGCCTTATAAATAAGCCCAAATGTAACATAAATCAGCAAATTAATTATGTTTACTCTTTTCTCCCCAGTGGTGTCAAAACCAGGAATGCGTCAGCATCTCCGAACCCCCCTCTGCAATAGATGGTGGTTGGGGAGACTGGTCAGATTGGTCCGAGTGCTCTAGATCCTGCGGTGCAGGTGTATCCATAATGAAGCGCGAATGCGAGCATCCCCGACCTGCTGCGGGCGGGAGGTTCTGTGTGGGAGAACGCCGGAGGTACCGCATCTGCAACACGCAACCCTGTCCAGAGAAAGAACTGAATTTCCGGGCGGCGCAGTGCAAGTCCTATAATAATGAGACCTACAATGGGAAGAAGTATACGTGGTTGCCGTATTTTGAACAAGGTAGGGATTTTTTATTATTATTATTTTTATTCCCGTTGTTAAAATGACGATAAAGTAATATATCAAAGGAGACAACACTTGGACTCAAACAAACCAAACCTCCCATACCTATATAAAAATAGCCGAAAGTCACACATTGCCAAATCACTAACAGGCAGATTCCACTTTTAGTTCCATTTTTAACTCTTTTCCTAATTCACGAAAAGAATTAGCAACTAATCCAAACTAGCGTTAGTTCCAGTTTTAATCCTATTTTTAGTTCCATAAACTTTCAAATTAACTCCAGTTCTAATTCACGAAACAGGATTAAATAAAAAAAATAGTTTCAAAACTAATTTTACTATGTAGGTAAAATTAAAAGTATTCTGAAGTGATAAATTATGCAAAAAAGCAACGAACTGTAATTTTTTGTTACAAATAAATTTATTCCATGTTTACTTAACCGCGAAGTGCGCATGCGGTAAGGTTAAGAAGAATCTTACCGTGTGGATACTATTCACAGCTTATTTTCAGTGAAAGTGTTAAGTGTTACTGTTACTTGAATTTGATAAGAAAAAAAAACTTTGATTAATTTCTATAATATAATATAAAGGTAATGTTTTCTATCTAACCTACGTTATAGTACCATAATAACTCACATACATCTTTTGAATTTCTTTTAATCAACTTACATTTTATTTTCACACATATGATATGACAAATCCCATGTTTCATGTTAAAAAATACTCACGGTATATATATATATATATATATATATATATATATATATATATATATATATATATATATATATACATACATAAATCCACACACACTGACATCATCGTAAAAATGTTAAAATCGTATTGTAAGGACCTTAAAATGTGCTTATTAATTAAAATCAGGATATGCCATTTTTAGCATAAATCCAATACCTCTCTTAGCCAGAGGTAAAAAAGTGTCTGACACTATGTAATAGTGTTAAATTTTCTTGAAAAGTTGTTACATGTTCCGCCTTTCGGAAAAAAAACTGACAACTATTTTTTAATGTGGGTGATCGGGTATGATTCTATTAATAGCGGAGGATCTTCCTCTCAGTTGATACTCTATTACTACATATATAAGTGGCTCTATTCACTTTTACGATTATTTTGTGTAAAAGCTGTAGGACACCCTACTCCCCTATATCCAAAAAGGCTTTTGTCCATTAATCAAACTTTAAACTAAATTTTTTCAAATCATAATTCTGATTCGAATATGCTCTCTGGTTAATTCCGTATTTTCACTCACAGCAATATTTACTAACTATAAGTAATTACAAATGACAAATAAATAACTGTTTTCACTGTCTACCTGAATTTCTTATTCTTAATAATTCTCAAATTATTAGAAAAGGGACATTCGTTTAACAGATTAATTTCTTTTAAAATTTTCAAATGATTAGTGCTTTTGCGTATACCTAATTGATGATTCTTTTACCTACAATTAATAAAAAAGACATAAATATAAATGAGATACAAATTTATTTAAGTAACACGCGTGTAACATAATCAGTTTTATTTCGTAATTAAAAGACATTTTTGTATCAGTTTATAGCACAACGTTTTATTTTGTAATAAAATTATCTCTGTATACGCAATCAGGATTTTCATTCCAGTCACCTGCTATCATTTTCTTCATAAAGCACAAGTACGACAGTAAATGTTTAATGGTTGAGAAATATATCTTAATGTCGAATGAAAACACTAATATATCTCGGTTATTACTTAACGAACTAAACCGAAGTTGCAACTGCACTAATACAATTTCACTCCTCTCGCACTAGTAATTTATTGTTCTCTGTATAAGGTCCATTAAAATAATTACGGCTTTGATTAATTTTCATTCATTTATAAGTTTACCTTGTTTGTATACTCAAAGAAAACCAATTAAACATGGAATGAAAACCAATAATTATGATTTCATATAATTCAATAGAATCTTAGTAATTAAACACTAAATTGAAACATATGATGTATGATGTATGTGTCAAACATTTTTAATGTTTATTAATCAAAGAAAATTTAATTAAATTTAATTTATTTATACTTAGTTCACGTCATGTTCATATCAATGAAGTTGATCGACAAGTCAATTAACATAATAATTACTTTTAGTATTTTACACTATTTTACTATTTGCCATTATCACATATGGCGTTTAATAATTTATTTTCAATTTTTTATACAAAAGGAAATAGTGTCAAGATTAATGAGTAGCCTATTATAGTAAACCAAACTTTTACACTCCAAATAGGGACTAGTTTAATTTTCTTTTTGTTTCTAAAGTTATATCAATATTATCTATTAATTATAAAGTTATAATTAATAATATGTGTATTGAAAATGTTTCATCTGAAATATTCAATTACTGAAACTATTACTGTTGTCAATTAGAAACCCTGATGTACCGGGTGAGTCTGGGAAGATGCCCCCCCCCCCTTAACATTTTTAATTATAAGTAATAGAAAAAATGGTTTATATAAAAGTTTTTTAATTTTAATTATACTATTTTATGGCAAATGTAGATATTATTATAAAGTCAGGTTTCAAGATATGATTATCAACTTTTTTTTTTTTTTTTTTATTAAATATAAGGGTACATCGACGTCTGGGTCATTAGTACCCGGAACTGTATATGTAAATTACATTGTAGGTAAGTATTACATAGTATGGTATATTTGATAGTGGTTTGGTTTAGATATTTTTATATAGTTCTATATCCTTCAGGAATTGTAGTGTGTTTTTGAGGTTGGTGTCGTTGTTTCCCAGAATTTCCCGGAGTGTGCCTGGGAGTTGATTTTGGTTTCTATGTTGCGTGTAGAGTGGGCAGTCAATCAGTATGTGCTCTGTTGTTATTTGTACTTGGCATGTGGTGCATAAGGGTGGGTTTGTTTTTTGTAGTAGGTGTTGGTGGGTTAGTCGTGTGTGTCCGATGCGTAGTCGCGTTATAATTATTTGGTCTCTTCTATTGGTAGGTGTTGTCCATTTGGAGGTATCTATTTTTATTTGTCGTAATTTATTGTTTGTTAGGTTCTTCCATGTATTGTCCCAGTTTCCTCTTATGCGATCATTTATTTCTTTTGTGATGTCTTCGGCAGGGGTTGGTATAAATGTAATTTCTTGTTCTTCTACTTCTTTGGCAATTCTGTCGGCTCGTTCGTTTCCGTTGATTCCTATGTGTGCTGGAATCCACATAAAGTAGATACATATATTTTTTTCTATTATTTTGTGTGTTTCGTCCTGTATCTTCTGGATTTCTGGGATCTTGGTGAATTGTTTTTGCATTTCTTGGAGTGTGCTCAGTGAGTCGGTACAGATGAGAAAGTTTTTTCCCCGATTTCCTTCTTTATTTATCATTTTCAGTGCCTTTGAGATGCAGTATCGCTCTGCAGATTTTCCTGATATTGTGTTCGGTAGATGGATTTTTATTTCTTCGTCCCCTATGATAATGGCCCCACCTGTTGTATTTTGGGTCTTGGATCCGTCTGTATATATTTCCTGGCTCTGAATTTTACTTCGTAGATCTTCGAATTTTTGCAGGTATGTAGTAGGCGACGTTTCACTTTTCTTGTATTTAGCCAAACTCAGGATGTAATTTGGTTGCTTTTTTGTCCATGGAGGGATTTTGTCCGGGTAGTTTTGTTCGATAGGTGGGATTTTCAGGTTTAGGCTGGATAATATGGAGTTTATTTTTTCTTGGAAGGGGGTGTTATTTGGGATTTTGAGTGTGTCATGGTCAGTATTTTCGAATATGTATTGATAGGCTGGGTTTTCTGGGGTTTTTGCTAATTTTGTGATGTATGTTATTGTTAATTTTGATCGACGGATGTTTAAAGGTGTGATTTCCGACTCACATAGTATACTATTTGTTGGGCTGGTTCTGTATGCTCCCGTAGCTAGTCTTAGGGCTGTATTTTGTATACTATCTAATATCTTCAGGTTAGAATGTTTTGCCATATTATATATTACAGATCCATAGTCTATTTTTGATCTAATAGTTGTTGTGTAGATTTTTATTAGTACGTCTCTGTGGGCTCCCCATTTATTATGACTAAGACATTTTAAGATATTTAGACTTCTCCAACATTCCTTTTTAAGATGTTTGATATGTGCTTTCCAAGTTAGACGTGAGTCGAGTATCATGCCAAGGAATCTGATGTTAGAAACATATTCTATTTTTTTATTGTTTAATTTTATTGTTGGTTTTACTGGGTTGTGTTTTTTTGTAAAATACATCATTTTGGTTTTTTCTTCTGAAAATTGGAAGCCTGTAGCTATTGACCATTCTTGTAGTTTGTTTGTTGCATTTTGAAGTTCATTTTTAAGTGTAGTTATGTTTCTATTTTTATAATATATCGCCAAGTCGTCTGCGAATAGAGAACATTTTACGTATTCTGGAATTTTTTCTGTAATTTTATTTATTGCAATTAAGAATAAGGTCACGCTTATAATTTCTCCTTGTGGGATACCGTTTTTTTGAACTTGTTCGTCAGATAGATGTCCGTTAAATCTTACTTTAAATCTGCGGTCTTGGAGGAAGTTATGGATGTAGTGTATTATGTTTCCATTTAGTTGGTATTCCGTTAGTAGTTTGATTATATTGTGTTTCCAGACTGTATCGTAGGCCTTCGTGATGTCAAAGAATATAGCCGCGACGTTTTGTTTGTTTTTGAATGCTTTTTGAATATCAGATTGTATTGCTATATGTTGGTCTATGGTAGATCTTCCTGCTCTGAATCCGTTTTGGTTATTATTTAATATTTTTTTGGTTTCGAGATACCACAATAAGCGTCTATTTACTATTTTTTGAAGCACTTTGCTTAAACAGTTTGATAGTGATATTGGTCTAAAGCTCTGTACATCTGTCTTATTTTTATTAGGTTTGAGGATTGGTACAGTTACGACTTCTTTCCATTGTTTTGGGAATCTATTTTTAAGCCATATATTATTATAGATTTTTAGGAGAAAGTTAATTGTTTCGTCTGGTAGATGTTTTATACATTCATACGTAATTCCGTCTGGTCCAGGGCTAGTTGATTTTTTTAGTTCTTTTATTGTTAAAGTGAGTTCGTTTTTTGTGATTGGTTGATTTATATCATTTTCGTCGTTTTCATTTATTGGTATTTGTTCTTTCTCCATTTTTGTTTTGTATGTGACAAATTCTTTTTTGTAATGTTCGTCGCTTGAGTTCTGAGCGAATTTCTCGGCTAGAGTGTTTGCAATGTTTTGGGGGGAGGTTATTAATTTATTATTTTCTATTAATATGTTTGTTGATGTGTTTGAGTGTCCTCCTTTAATTTTTTTTATTTTCTCCCATATTTCTTTATCAGGTGTACTTGATGTGATGGTTTCTATATATTCGCGCCAAGAAGATCTTTTACTTTGTAATATAGTTCGTCTACTATATGCTTTTGCCTGTTTGAGTTTTATAAAATTTTGTAATGTTTTTGTCTTTTTGTATTCTTTTAGTGCTTTTTTACTATTTTTTACTGCTTCTTCACATTTATTATTCCACCATGGTACTGTTCTTTTGTGTTTGTGTTGCCTTATTCTTTTTAGAGCTATATTTGCAGCTTCTGTAATGTGTTCCGTCAGAATTTTTACTTGTTCATCTACATTATCAGTGGTTGGTAGATTTTCTATTTTCGCCATTTTGGAGAAGGTTTCCCAGTCGGCATTTTTTGTGGACCACTTTTTTATGTTTTCTTGTGTTGCTGTTTGTATTTCGGGGTCGGGTGTGTATGCTATTTTAATTGGAAAGTGGTTTCCTACGTATATTAAGGGTAGCACAGTCCATGTTAGGTCTTGTGTTATGGAGTTGTCGCAGATTGTCAAATCGATACTGGAGAAATTTCCAGTTCTAGGGCAGAAGTGTGTACTTGTTCCGTCATTTAGAAGTGTGAGTTTGTCGTTGTTATTTAGGATGTGTTCGATGTGTTTTCCACGCGTGTTTGTATCTTCGCAGCCCCATAGTGTGTTGTGCGCATTGAAGTCACCAGTTAATATAAATGGTGTTGGAAGTTGCATTATGAGTTGTTCTAGTTCTATTGTACTGACTTGTTGATTTGGTGGTAAATAAAGTGAGCATATTGTGATTTTGTTTTTTATGTATGTACTGATTGCTATTGCTTCTAGTGTTGTGTGTAGATTTATTAAATGTGCTTCATTTGAGTTTTTGATGAAAATAGCTACTCCTCCACTTGCATTGTTGGTATTTGTTCTGTCTTTTCTAAATACTGAGTAGTTTTTTAGGTGTACTTTATGTTCAGGGTGTAGTCGGGTTTCTTGTATACATATAATTTGTGGGTTTGTATCAGCTGTAATTTTTTGTAGTTCGGCTAGATGGGCGTGGAACCCATTTGAATTCCACTGTATAATGCTCATTTTTATGTGTCTTGGTTTACTTGTTCTTCTAAGAGTTGTTTCATTCGTCGATGTAGTCTTGTAAATCTGTTTTTGATTATTCTTCGTGTTAATAATGGGTATAAGTCGTTAAGCATTTGTAAGAGTTTTTCAGGCTCGGTTGTATATTCTCTTGAGATAACTAGTGGGTTGAAAGCTCCGTGTGCGTTTTCTATGAAATCTTTAAAACGTTCATAGTTTAGTGCATATTTTTCGGGGTTTTGAGATATTTCAATTTCCGTACCTTGCAGGAGTTCTTCTGTTGTTTGACTTGCTGAGGGGCTTATTGATCGCGCTTTTTTGATTTTCTGGATTCTGTCGATTGTAGACTTTCTAGTGATGCACTTAGATTGTCGTTTTCTATACTATCCATGTCTTCGCTATCGTTTTGTCTTTTTAGTTTATTTGTGTTTTTGTTATTATTTGTACCAGTAGGTAAGTTCATTTCTTTTTCTATTTGTGTGAGAACTTGTGTTGTTTGTGTGTTTGTGATGTTTTGTGTTTGGGTCATTACTTTTGGTGTTTGAAATAGTATTGTCTTCTCAGGTACTTGTGATTTTTGGGGTATTATGTTCTTCTGGATTACTTGTACTTGTTCTGGGTTTTGGGTGAGTGGAGGGAATTGGTAATTTTGGGTTAGTGGTATAGTGTCTGTCATATTATTTGATTTTTGTTGTTGACATTGTGTTGTAGTGTGTCCCTGTTTTTTACATGTGAAGCAAGTAGGTGCATCTCCTGAGAGATAAATTCTATATTCAGTGTTGTCGTATATAATTAATAGTGACTCTGGTATTGGTTCGTTCTGTTTATCAGTTATGTGTACTTGCCGTCTGAAGCTTAAAATATGGGCATATTCATTTTCTTGGAGGCCGGCTTTGAGGAAGGTAATTGGTGAGATTAATTTCATATTTTTTTGAATTAAGGCTTGTTCGATTATATGATGTGGGATTGATGGGCAGACGTTGGAGATGATTAGTCTTTTCGTAGGGGTAATAAGGCGTCTAATTTCTAGTAGTTTGTCATCTACTTCTATATGTTTGTATGTTGTAATTAAATTGTTTACTATTGATTTTGATGTTAAATAGATACATATTCGTTTGTGTGAAATTCTAGATGCGAAGATAATATTTTTTGGTTCAACAATATTTCCTATTGCAACAACGTATTGTTTTAGTGGTATTTCGTTTATTGCATTTATTACAATTGCTTGCTCTTTTGATGGGAAGTTGTAGTTTGAATTTTGTCTCATTTTGTCGGCATAGCTGGTTCCTGTTTGGATTGGTTGTGAGTTGGTGATTGTATGCGCCGTTGGATTTATCTTGTAGGGTAGAGATGTCATGTTTGTTTATTTTGTATATTTCGCTGTTTTATCAGCATGTTAGTTTTTCGTGTTATAAGTT
Source organism: Harpalus rufipes (assembly GCA_951394225.1). Classification (NCBI taxonomy): domain Eukaryota; kingdom Metazoa; phylum Arthropoda; class Insecta; order Coleoptera; family Carabidae; genus Harpalus; species Harpalus rufipes. The sequence continues at coordinate 13,848,361 of OX596283.1, forward strand.
AGATGTCGCACGGTGTTTTGTTTTAATCTGTTATTGCTGCGTAATGTTTTAAGTAGATTTAGGTTGGGTTTATGAATTTGGGAATAACGGTGGGGGATTTGTGGAGGGAATTTGTGGTTTTTGGATTTTGTGATTTTGTGGTTTATAAATATATAATTTGTTTGGCTAAATACCTGTTTTTTCTGTTTGTAAGTTTGACACTGTCACGAGAGGTTTGCACCGTATCTAGTAACTTGTAAAACTGCTTTTTTTTTTTTTTTTTTTTTTTTTTTTTTTTTAAATAGCATCTAAAATTATTTAACTAAAATATAAACCTCCATTTATTTGAAAAAAAATCGAGAAAAATAAGATAATTGAGATATATGGGAAATAATTTTTATTCAAATATTATAGGTGGCTATGTGAAAATAAACAAAATGTAACAATGTTAATATTAATAAAGTATACATTTGTTTGTTACTTATTTATTATTACTTACTTACTATTTACTTATTTATCTATTTATTTTCACATAGCCACCTAGAATATTTCAAAAAAAAAAATTTCTCATTATATCTGAATTATCTTAGTTTTCTCGGTTTTTTTCAAATACATTAACAAAAACTAATACATCGTTGAAAAGATAAAAAATGGCGGTTTATATTTTAGTTAGATAATTATAGGTTGCTATTTAAAAAATAAAAGTTGATAGTCGTATCTTGCAAACCTGACTTTATAAAAAATATCTATATTTGCCATAAAATAGTATATTTAAAATAATAAAACTTTTATATGACCCATTTTCTTCTATTACTTATAATAAAAATGTTAAGGGGGGGGTCTTCCCAGACTCACCTTGTTTTTTTTTGAAAAACAAAAACACATCTAAGATGACCTGTCAAAGGTAAACAAAAGCCTTATAATGGAAGTCGTAACTCTTATAGTTTGCGCGATAGCAGAGATAAACCCCGTAAAAAAAATTTTCATATCTCGGAAACTATTGAAGATCGTACACATATTGTATAAAACTTTTCGACTTATTTCGGCATCTTCTCTATGTTCTATAAATTTGTTTCAACCCGGAGTTCCGCGGAATACTGATGTTCCGTAAGCTCTTCGAATGTGTTCCGTGAAAATTTTTGGCAATTTTAATTTAACTATGTTTTGTGAATAAAAATTAATTTGAATGAACTGAGTGAGAACTGCAACAGAATTACTTTTTTTTGTATCATATGAAAATGAGTTGAAATTTGTAGACAGACAGCCTCTCGAGAAAATGATACTTTCCTGCGTATTAGAATTAAGAAAAGAATTGCTTGGTTTCTTTCAAAATAAAAACACTAGCGCAAGAGCTTAAAAATAATATGTAGTGTGCTTAGGGGAACTACAATCGACACCAAAAGTTTTTTCGACTTATAACAAATGAAATATGGCTTTATTTATTTTTATGTTAAAATATGAACAACTGATCTGTAAAATAAGATTAGAAAATGAAACAAAAGTAGCAAACACTTTATTTAATAAGAAAAAGAAAGAAAGCTAAATGTGTACAAAATTATCTGTTTTCAAAAATTCAATCATAAGTATAAATTCTTCTATTATCGTTGGTTAATGACTCTGGGTGTGTAGTATATTGCACTCTTGGTACTTATAATACCGAATGTGAATAAATTTGTTACAATTCAATCGGAAAATACAACCTGAACAGAAACTTCGTGATTTTCGAATTCCATATGGTTTATTTTCCTCAGCAAGTAAATTCCACACCCCTAGTGACAAATTAACCACGTGAACTTAGAAAATCTTAAAATTTTGAATGAAAATTTCTGACATTTGACATCTATGTACATAATTACTAGTTGTCACTCTGACACGGGCCCCCATATCTGCTTGTCAAGGCCAAAAAAAGTTACATGACTGCTCGGGCCCTATACGTATGTAACCAAAAACGGAAGTGGCGAGAGGTATTGCGCTGGCCACAACAGATTTTTTTTTCTGTTTTTAACCGCATAAAATTGGATTAGATAACCGCATATTTATAAATCGCCGCGTCGGTGGCCGAGCGTGTTGAAGCAGCGTGCCTAGCAGCGCTCAAAGCGACTTCACCGCTCTGGCCCTGGGGTCGTGGGTTCGATTCCCACCAGGGGCTTGGGTGTCTGTGAGTGTCTTCGAATACATATATATCTATGTAATTAAATTGTAATATGTAATTTAATAAATAAATGTATTTGATAGGGCTATAAAAAAAGTTGAAAAGCCGACAAAATATTATTATTATTATTATTATTATTATTATTATTATTATTATTATATTTATAAATCTTTTTTCGAACATACGCAATAACACCTTAATCTCTTTTCTCCTTCAGTATTTTTCTTTTTTCTCATTCTCTTATCGCGTACTCCCAATCTCCTCATCCCTGACTCCCAACGCTATCTTAAGCACCACACGTAATTACCAACCCTTAATCAGATACACAAACACACAATACGCCTCGGTCTACAACTACAAGTGACATGAAGCATTGTCAACCTCACAATTCATCGCTGTTAATGCTGATTTGTATTGATTGCAGGTGAGCCCTGCGAGCTGTACTGCACGGATCTCAACGAGACGGTCATTGTACCCTGGGGCGAGCATGCGGCCGACGGCACCCCGTGTAACGTGGGGGAAAGAGATGTTTGCATCTCGGGCATCTGCAGGGTATGTGGGAATGAACTGAAATGGTTAACAGGTGTTCGGATTCGGACTAAGGCTAGGGGGAGGTGTTTGTGAATGGATGATCGTGATCGATGTTGTTTGTGTGTGAATTAAGGGGTGGAAAATGGAAAAGAGGAAAAGTGTCAATGTGGAATAGGTGAATGATTGTTTTTCATATAAGGAATAATATTAATGTAATATTATGTATACTCGTATTTCGTATTGTGACTCATATTGCAGTGCACATTAATGCGCTAAAGTCAAATTTATCTAAAAGTGACATTCCAATGTAATGACGTCATTTAATTAATTTATATGGGGCAGGTAGTGAAGCCGATTGTTCTAGTCGATGGAACTGACATCTATAATGTACTTTATAACTTTAAATTAGAACGGTATATAATGAAAATTATTTTCTCCAACACTATTTTGGAAACTAGACATTCCACACCTCAAAATTATGTTGGAATTAATATTATTCCAACAAACTGTGTGGAATAATTCCGTACGCCGTTTAGAATAATTCCGCACGGCTTTCGACGAATCACAATCTATTTAGCCGCATATAACGCGGTATATCAAATATCTTGGTTCGGTTGCTATAGTTATGACTCTTTGTTTTATATTTATTTATTTCTGTATTCGCGTTTGACATTTTAAAGTTTTGAACATTTTTAGAGCTTTTGTTAACTTTTACAGGTTTTTGGAGTTGTCCAGAGTAATAAGTTTATGTAAATAATAATATATTACTTAGAAAATTAACTGAAGACATTTTGTAGAAAAACATGTAAAGTGGAAATGAAGAAATAGATATGGAATGTACGTCACCAGAAATAAGGGAACTTGCTAATGATACAGGAAGTCAGTTACCAAAAAAGAAAAATATGAATGGAGTTATTATAAGCAATATGATAATATATTGTTATTATCAATCAACATTTTATTTATAATTTCTAAAATCTTATTAGAGAAAGTATAGTCTACAACACGTTTGGAATGGTATAATCCACACTCGCAAACCGTAGTCCTCGTTTCGGCTCGGGCCACAAACTTTTTGCTCGTGTGGAATATGGGCCATTCCATTACTTGTTGTAGAATATACTATTATTTTTCATTATGATTACATTAATAATAAGAATTGATTACCAGTGTTGCCATCTCTCGAACTTTGCACGGACTTTTCAAACCATCCTCGTAAAATGTAATAATATTCAGAAATAAGTACATAGAAAATACAGAACTATCATGTGATAACCTCAAAATATAATACATCTTACAGCCTTAAATATTTAAAAAGTGTTCCAAGATAAGTTTATCTTTATTTTAAAAATTATTTATTATTTTACAAAATTTATCCATTTCAACCAACATACCTACTTTCAAAACAGTGACATTTCCGAATTAACTTAAAGTAATCCCTAACTTTATTTTAAATGATTTTTTTTTCAATATTAGCATTGAATTTAGCAGAAAATTTTAATCATGACTCATGCATGATCAACCATATCCGGTGTATTTCAATTTTTTTTTAGTTATATAGTATGTCTAAAAACGGCCACATCTTTATCATTCTATACAATGAATGGAATCTTATTTACATAGACCATAAATATGGTTTTATAAAAAAAGCTATTACTTGTACTGTTATAAATTTATTATCGAAAATTTTAGAACAATGTTATTTCTTTGTATAGTATCATTTTTTTTAAATTATTATTTACGTGTATTCTTATAAATACGGATAGTTCACATTCACATACCATGTTCTATGTTGCCTGATAACAAAAGTAAATTTCATGTGTTAGTAGCTATGAACATTTTGTTTTAGTTTTACTTTATATTTTGTATTTCTACTTTTTTCTATTTCGCTTTTAATATTTAATATGATAGTAATTTATACAGATTTATTGAAAAATATGCCAAGAATCGCTATAATATTAAATCTTATCCTTTTAAGAATAAATAATATTTGATAAAAAAACAAACTACTAAAAATACTGGATTATTGTAAATGCAGTATTTTTTTAATATTTACCGATAAGGTTTTCAAGGCAGTATGGCAGTAGGTTTTATTTACAAATTACTGATCGGTAAGTGATCGTGATTACTTACCTACCGATCAGGAGGCGAAACAGGAAGTAAAAAATCAACGATCAAAGATTACTTTAAAAGTGACAACTAAATTTTTTTAATATGTCAAAATAATTTTCAATTCTTATCAAATGTGTGCGCCGATCGTGCAAAAAACATAAGAAGCATTGCGGTCAGTAAGTTCTCTTCTACCGGTACCAATCGGATGTATTGAAGATGTCGACTTCGTCTCGATCTTCAAAATCATCCTCCAATGGTAGGCACTTACTGCCCTTACTAATACTTAAATAACTATTACATAATAATAATAAAATATTATTTACCCTTAGCTTTGTTCCAGCCGGTAATTTTGGACAAGTTTACTAGAGCATGTATCTGATTTTTTTAATGCGCATGCGTGTACATAAACTAGTTACTGACAAGTTTGAAAATAAACACCTACGTGTTGAAACGCTGAATGTATGATGAGGATAACAACAATAAATAACAAATGTCTTTGTCGCCATTTTTCTAAAAATAAAATTATGTTATAAGAAAAATATAATATTAAATATAATAACATGAAATATATTCGAATCTATTCTAGCTATGAAAAGTATAAATTTCATCTTCCCTTGACAGATGCAAAATATGAAAACTAAAACTGAATTTGTAATCATTACGGAGGTTCTGACTCGTAATCAGCAGAAAAAGTTCTGACTGTTTTGACTGTCAGAAACTAATTTGTGATTGTTGAATAGCACACGTTGGAACACGTAACCAATAGTTGCAAACTTGTCAGTGGTACGGTTGGAACGGTATTGAACAGCATTTTGTTACTGCACATGTGTCTGACAGTCACAAAATATCAGCAATGGCAGGCTGGAACAAAGCTAATGTTTTCCTTGTATTATAATGGAGGTATTACAATGTTTAATTTACCAGTAAAAAAAATTCATTGGAAAAATAGCAAACAAATTATGCTCTAAATTTAGATTGGAAATAGGATTTTTATTCAACAAAGTTTCGCCTGCAGTAATCTACATATACCTACATACATCGATTTAAAAACATTTTTTTATTCGAAACAAACAAATAATGAAATAATGTGTAAAGTAAATTTGCTGGACAAAGGATTTTCATTATTATGATATTCATTCATCAACTTTCAACGGGACCAGTTATTATTGTCAGCCTATTAAAAGCTTTGTGAAAAAAAAACAGTTTCGGAATATGATACTCATTTCTATATAAAGCGTTGAATACTTTGTACGTTATGGTTTTTTACAAAATTGTTTCAAATACGAGGATTATACTAGAGTTATTGAGAATAAAATACATGGTTAATATTTTCTAAAATTTTCTTTTAAAAGTGTAAATACGTCGAAACAAGGAATATAATTACATCACCTGTCACAATTTTTAAAAAAATCTGTTGTGGCAATCACAATACCTCTCGCGCCCTTTCCATACAAAAAATTCTAATTACACCTTTATATTTACGTATTTTCTATAATTTTAAATTCATTCTATGAGCAAGTTTTCTCCGTTTCCTCTAAATGTTCGAGGTTTTTTCAATTCATTAACGGGATTGGCGTTATTTCTGAAGGGTTCATGTACTATATCTATAGTTTTAAATATATAATTAACAATACAATAAGACATATTAAATATCGTTCCCAGCAAAAGCCTTCAGTACTATCTCTGAATTTTTGACACTGACATTAGTGACATTTATCTGTCAATTACAGACATTTTAATTTCTCAAGTAGTTCCCATGGAGATGTTTAGGCTGTGAGATTTACTACAATAGATTATTTTATAGATTATATATCTATATCATTAAATCTATAGAAGGAATAATAAAAAAATTAAATATGTCGGATAGAGAATTTTGGTTTTTAATATTTGTAACAACATAAATATTCAAAAAATATTACTTCCGGTTGTCCAATTGTTACCAGAATCTATTCTACTCTTCCCATTACTGTTAGATTGAGAAATCCATAGTTACACAGGTCTTTAGTCTTATAGAATTTCAGAAATCGTATCTACAACTACCTCACACACACGCACACTCGCACACACACACACTTCACGAAAATCTAGATTTTTAGCATGATTCCAATACCTCTCTTAGCGAGAGGTAAAAAATTGGTGTCCGCTACTATTTAATAGTAGGTATTCAAGTTTTTTGGCAAATTCTTACACGCGTTCCTCTTTTGGAAATCAAAAAGCTGATGTACAAAACTACTGGCAACCTTTTCCTTCCGTCACATTTAAGTAAGGAAGGTATTGTCTTTGGTCAAAAAAATCGGTGATGATTTTCAATGAATAAGCCCTACAATGCGATTTTACTATTTTTTACTATGATGTCTGTGTGTGTGAGAGAGAGAGAGAGTGTGTGTGTATCTGTGCGCGCGTGTGTGTATGACTATGGCCGTATTTATTTCGCACTTTTAGAGAACTTTGTAGGTTAGCTGTGTAACCTTGAACTGATCCAGAGGGGGCCAATTTTGTAACTAGAAAGCGATAGCGAATACAATTCATACTGAATAAGATAATTCCCGCTACTTTTTGTCAGTTATGTTACACCTTATTCCGACTGAATACGTATTCAGCTGGTCCAGACCTCATGAATACGGTATTCGCTTATGAATAAGCATATAAGTTATCGGCTCATTTATTTTACCTAGTGTGTAGTTTGTTATTTATTGTATTATTACTTAATTTTTAGTGCCTTTTATTATTTTTTATTTATTTTGTTCTATTGCAAATTAATTAAAATATTCATCGTATCTAAAACCATGTGTATGATGCATAAACAAAATATAATCACAAAATAAGTATGATATAACTTCAAATAATGCTACTTTTCAAATGAACTAAGTTTTTCCCTACGCGAGAAATTTGAACAAATGTCAGATTAGTACTGAATATATACAGTGTTCACAATATGATAGAAATCAGTCATATGAATAGAAAATAAGAGGGCGTTTATTCAGTGACCCGCCATATTGCATTCGTATTTGCTGTCGCTTTCTGTTTACAAAATTGGCCCTCTGAACTGATTCAACTCACCCAAGCAGATTTGCTGGGTTAGTAGATCTAACCCGTCTCCTCGCTCTTTCTAAACAGTTGTGTTCCTTATTTCGGCGGGTTAGTAGAATAAAGCTACTCTAAGTCCAAATTTCGCATTTTGGAGCTTATTTATAATTTAATATTTATATTCCTTATGATCTCTAGTATTTGGTGCAGAAGTATTGTAAGTACACTGATATATTTGCGCCTCAGAATTTTAAAATGTAAATTAAGTTTGAGGACCTAAATTTAAAATCTACTTAAATATTTTGCTAACGATTGCGCAAAACTTTGTTTCTGAACGTAGACTACTCCTGTTCTAACATGACGATTTATTTCTTAAAATTGATGGATGTGGATTGCACGTGGAGTTATTTACATATATGTAAATAAACTTAGGTTAAAATCTAATTATACTAACAATGATGGAAATAAATGATGTGAATATGAATTTACCACCAAGTCTGAGGAACCGGGTTCGATCCCTACCGACTAAATATTTAGAATGGCACAAAAAGTGACCCCTATGGTGCACTCTCCACGCCAGCAATGAGTGCTCGTGAGGTGACACTGGTAAACGCCCGCGCGGTACAAATATGTCATCATCATTACCGATATCTGCGTACAAAGCAAATTGGCACACCCAGCAATGGGTAACATGCCGTGATGATATATTTATTTAATTTTATTTAAGAACTGTATCATTTATTTAATTTCAGCCGCGATAACTTCAATACTAGAATTCCAAAAATTACAATTTTTACGTATTACTCTTCCTTATATCCATGTGCAGATTTGATTAGATTCTGGTTATAATTGGTCGACCGGAAGTACCCTCATTTGAAGGTTTTAACAGTTTTTCTTGAAAAAACGCTGTTAAACATCGTTTTTTAATGTTATTATAAATATGAAATAACATTTTATTCTCTATATGAATTGATTACATTTTATACTTCATATTCAATGGATATAGAGTTAAAAAATTATAAAGGAATTAAGTTTCATAAAGTAGCCAGCTATGCAATAACCATGGAAACAGCTACTATAGAAAATTCTAATTGAAAGATTTCAGTGTCAAGTGCAACATAGTATGTTTGTTATAATTTTACTGGAAATATAGAATATTTTGCTAAAAACATTCTGTATGGAATTTATACAAAATACATAGAACTGACGGAAGGTAATGTGCTGGCCAGGAAAAGGGACTATATTGTCTTCGATTATTTTCGTAATAGCAGCAATGTTCTTGTCGATAACTGTTGTAGAAGGACAAGGATACGCTGTTTCTTTTTGGCATTTTCGTTCAATTTTTTTATACCAGCGGTAAATTGAAGCCCAAGAAGGTGCATTTTCATCAAAAACTGAATTACTGTTTATAAACTTTCTTTGCACTCATAAGCTCTTAAACCCCTTTTTTTAATGATAATAAATATGAATCAAATATGCTGTCTGGTTTTTTTCAAATACTTTAAAAATGATTTAACTAAATTTCTACTAACTTAACTTTCGCAACATCACAATTTATCGTAATTTTGTTTACCTACCTAATGTTCTTATTTTTAATAATTTACCCTCATATATCATATAAAGAATATACTTTTTTAAAAACCAGAATTTCTTACCTTTATCACTTCTCTATTATCCATATTTTACTACCTCATATTACTATTATCTCTTTTTTCTTTAGAGAGTAGGCTGTGATTGGGTGGTAGACTCAGACGCGAAAGAAGACGTCTGCGGTGTTTGTCAAGGCGACGGCAGTAGTTGTGATATCATCCAAGATATCTACACCAAACAGAGCCACGGACCGGGCTATAAAGAAGTTACCATCATCCCAGCAGGCTCCCGAAACATCCGTGTTGAGGAGATGAACTACTCGGAAAACTACCTCGGTATTGGGAGCGCTACGTCCAAAAAGTATTACCTCAACGGCAATAGGTAAGGAGAAACTACACGTTCCACAACTAAAATTATGTTGGAATCAATTAATTCCAATGAACTGTGTGGAATAATTCCGCACGTCGTTTGGAATAATTCCGCACGGCTTTCGACAATTCAGAATCTGTTTAATCGCATATTAACGCAGTATATTAAATATCTTGGTGTGGTTTCGATGATTACATCTGTTTGTTTTATTATTATTTATTTCTGAATTCGCGTTCGACGTTTTGAGGTTTTTTTACAGTTCTAGAGTTTTCTTTTATAGGTTTTTAGATATTTTTAGAGCAGTAAGTTTATCTAAATACAGTGAAACCCCTCTTAACGGACACCCCTTTAAAGCGGACACCCCTCGTAATGGACAGGTTTATCTGAGTCCCGGCCTTGGGACTGAGGAATCGGAATAAATGAATGTATAACCCCTCCATAGCGAACACCCTCTATAACGGACACGGACAGCTTTTTGCGCCCCCGCCGGACGATTTTATACGTAAATCAACCCCTCTATGACGGACACTGAGTGCTGTTAGCTCTAGGCATTGGGGTTGTACAACTGGACTGATTAGACTTCTAGGAATTCTTTATTCCTATGAAACACCCTCCTGTACCTCTCGCTGGCCATCGTTAGGTTCAATTCGAGTTTATATAGGTTCGTCCATCGTTGTGAAATATGTCTCCTCCCAAAGTACCTCGAAAGTCGTTATCGTTGAAAGAAAAGATGGGTGTGATTAAACACCATGATGAAAATAAGAGTTCGTTGCGTGTTTTGGCAATGAATCTAAACATATACGAGTACATGCTCAATTTAATTGTAAGATGGAAATTTTTCTAATTTTACAACACCTATTTGTTTGGGAGGAGGTAGAATGGTGCTAACATTACATGATGGGGGGGCCCCTCTAAAACGGACACCTCTCTATAACGGACAAAAACTGGAGTCCCATCGGTGTCCGCTATAGAGGGGTTTCACTGTAATACTATATTACTTAGAAAATTAACTAAATAACATTTTGTAGAGAAAAAAGTCTAGTGGTAATGAAGCTATAAATATGGAATATATGCCCCAGAAATAAGGAAATTTGCTAATGATACAGTGGGCTAATTATTACCAAATAATTTAAAAGAAAGATATGAATAGTGTTTTAGAAGTAATTTATGGACTGGAGGCAAAAAATATTTGATTGTATACGGTAATGTATACAGGGTGTTATATTTTAATGGACCCAGCAAATATTTCTCTTATATATTAAGATAGTAATTTCTTTCATATAACATGATTTATACAGCAACATGTAAGCTACTTGATGACGGATGTATATTCATGATACCACTTCCGGTTTATTAGTAATTTAATATCAACTTTGAAATTTCAAATGGAACATACTATATTTTTTTTACAAATTTGAAAAGTACATCAAATTTCCTTTACAATCATGTAAAATAATCCATATGTTACATTATTAAAAAGTAAAATAGCGGGCACTTTTTTATACACCTAGTCGAAAAGAGAATAGTGAGCCATGACTATATTAAGTGTTCCTTATTCTTATTTTCTGTATTATTATGACAAAAAAAATATTATTTCGTTTAATAATATTAGTTACAATTGTTTTAGTTCATTGTTTTATTTCAAGCCACAGTCATGGCCAACAAAGTCGCATGACTACTCGCGCCATATATTTATGTATAACCAAAAGCGGAAGTGGCGTGAGGTATTGTGGTGGTCACAACAGATTTTTAATTTTAGGGTTACTTTTTCTTAAGTACCGTAATAAATATTGCAAAACTATCTAAATTGACGTTATTTACTCTTATCCATACAAATTCAATGATCCGGACAAATCGTTAGTACAAATACGCCCTTACATTTAGCAATTCGGATTAAAAAGGGTCTGTACTGTATTACTAAATTAATTCCTTTAAAGAAAAATCTGTTACGTATGTAAATAAAATATTTGTACAACAAAATAAAATTATTAGGTACTTATTTATGTAAATTTATTTTTATCATCATTGTCCGGTGCTCACCGGATACTAATAAGTTTGCCGAATAAGCTGGATACCGTATCCGTTGTATCTCTAAACTAAAATTCGTACATATTGTGTTTAAAAATAATCACTTTATTGTTAAATTATTAATAAAGAAATTTTTAGAATTTTAATTGCTAGTTTCTTGCTGAGTCAAACTTTAATCATTTTTATTTTCAAAATGTCAACTATTGCGAATGTTGAATGACAGTAAAACATTCATTATAATTACTATTATTCGTAATGTTGCACGCAAAAGAACAGAGACAGCTATATGAAAACTTATATGGCAATTACTTGATAATTATGAGCTCATAAATGCACAAAAAATGTGTAAGAATAATGTGAGAAAATCGTCCAAACAAAACAATGGAAGCAATGATTTAATATACCAATAGAAACCAAGGATACTCATTAGCCACGCCTATGTAATATCGTACGAGTTGTTTTAACTTAGCGTACTTTTACACATATTTGCATTTCATAAATATTTATTTCATGAAATACTAACATATGTTGAATAAGTTTTCAAACTTTTTATGCTCAGTAAATAAAACATATTTTTATAGTTTTTTTTTCTTCATAATTAAAACGATACTGCTTTTTATTACTATATTTTATGGAAATATTTAACACTTATTTAAATATGAAGTAGTAGATACATTACATATAATACGCAAGATATTTTTTAATTTTTTTTGCTTATCTTGATAAAAAAAATATTAGGCGCCTACTTTTTTTTCCAACAATTTAATATTAGTCAAAAAAAAATTAATAGTCACTATAAAATTTTTACGGATTGCTCGTATACAGTACAAGGTTTCCCAAAAAACGCGCCCTGCATGGGGATCTCGAGAACTATAACAAATAAGAAGCCGATTTAATTAGAATTAGGCAATTTAAGATCATTTTAGTGGTGTATCATTATTTGAAAAAAATACGAAGGCCACTAGATATAAGCGAACAAGCAAATTTTGCAATTTTTACCTCTCGCTAAGAGAGGTATTGGATTCATGCTAAAAATCGCATATCCAGATTTTATTGAATAAGCACGTTTTAAGGTCCCTACAATCCGATTTTAACATTTTTACGATGATGTCTGTGTGTGTGTGTGTGTGTGTGTGTGTGTGTGGATGTGTGTGTGTGGGATGTTGGAAGGACGGTTACTCAAAAACTATAAGACTTAAAATTTGTTTAACAACGTATTTCCCAATCGGACATCCATGGGAAGATCTGAAAAGGTTTTGGTAACAATTGGACAACCGAAAGTAGAAGATTCTTGAAAAAAAATCTTCTAAATATTATTTTTTGAAAATTTTTCATGATAATATTAAAGAAAAATAAATTCTCTTTCTGATACATTTAAATATTTTTATACATATTTTATAGATTTAGAGATAAAAGGAATATAATATATAAAATAATGTTGTAATTAATTTTACAACCGAAAGGATGCCATGAAAAATAGTTGCAAATTTAAATTATTTGTAACTGACAGATAAATGTCAGTGTCAGAAATAATGAGTAATGAAAGAAAAATGTATTTGGAGAATCCCTTAATTCTTGATCTGTGACTATTATGGAGATGACAAGTCTAGGTTGAAGGACTTAAATTTGTTTCAAACATTATGGGACAATGTACACCAGTACTGTAGACTAGAGTAACTTTGAATTGCGAAAAAGCTATCAAATTCTTCTCAAGTAAGTTGTAAATATTGGCAAAATTACACATCGATATAAGAATAATCGGAGTGCAATCTATCCGTCACTTTATTAAAGGGAATTAGTGTTATTTAGATATAACAAGTATGAAAAAATAAAATGTAAAAGAAGATATGTAAGAATAGATGCACAATCCAGATATATACATTTTAGACCGCCCAAAATTAATGTTTTTACTAGAAGAATATGAAGAGAAAGTAAACAAAGTTGTTCGAATAGAAAATTGCTGTTACCAGCCTAATATTTATATATGGTAAACTCTACTAGATTTATATGAATATATTGTTTGTATTTATAAAAATAATCTTTGCTTCATGCATACAGCCAGGTAAAATATACGGCGAGAGGTTATGTGCTGGCCACATCAGATTTTTTATTTTTGCAAAAACACCCAAATATAAGATAATACCTTTGAATATATAATACATATAAGAATGGCAACGTAATGTATTTAGATTAAATATTTCGAAAGAAGGTGCCATCTATCCCTCCATATACGAATTATTTCTGAGTTAGTTCAAAAAATACAGAATAGGTGGATGTTGCACAGTGTTGCCACGTAGCTAGAACAGCAAGATAAGATTTTATAAAGGTTTTTAAGTTTGCTACTGTAAAACAAGTATACATGTACATTGAAGATTCAAAATATATTATCTGGTTATTATGAAACAATATTTTTGAATTATTGATTATTGAATACCTCTAACAAATAGTATCTGGCAATGCTGTCAGCACGATTTACCGTAGTTCATAGTTTTATGGTAGGAGTCACTAGCTATCTATAATTTTGTGAATAAAAAGAGACAGATATAGTATGTTGCTAGGCCATATGCGTTGCCATTCTTATATGTATTATATATTCAAAGATAATACTGTATTTTGTTTTGCAACTCTTTAATGCACTTTTATATGTTCTCTCGAATGCTGATGCTCATTTTTTTTTATTGTTGGATTTCAAGTTATGATGTCAAAATTTTAATTTCTATATAGGCACCATATTAAAAAGTTTCTCCATTGCAAATATTTTTTTCAGCTCTCCAACGATGTATATGTTGTTTATATTCATTTGTTTCAAAAAGCGAAAATACAACAATGGGGTACTTACTATACCATAGTCAAATTTTAACTATCTTAGATAAGAATGCGAAAATATACGTAAATTAGTAAGTATTATGCCCGTTTGCACCATTACTAGTTAACTTGCACTTAATAATAAGTGGTACTTAAATTACTAAAAACCTTTGCACCATAATAGATACACAAGATTCAAACATATCTCAAGAATAGTAATGACATATTGTAAATGAAATGTAACTTCACGGGAGAGAATATAGAAACAATAAAAAAACAAATTCCCCAGATTAATACGAGCAAGTGAAGCTTACTTAGTAAAGTTTTTCTTAAGTTACTATTATTTTATTATTTATTTTTATGCGCTACTTGCTAAGTGCAACTTACACAGTGCAACGGTGCAAACGGGCATTAGTAAAAGAATTTTGTTTAAATATTAATTATTAGTTCGCAAACTACAAGTGATTGACGTCAATTAATAATTAGAATGATGTATCAGATCTTTGCAATTTGATTGGTTGCCTGATTTTAAAAGCTAGACTCGTCTACCGTGTAACATCAATGGAAAAACACTAGCGGCGTCCGCCGCCATAGTTTTTATCATAACGTTGTAAAACAATGGTCACACTGTTTCAATGTTCTATAATTTATTAGGAAAAAAATCATTTTATTTATGTTATTTATGCTTAATAATAATTTCTTCATGAATATAACATATAAGTTTATATTTCAGCTACATGAACATGAAACATTTGTACTCTCTAGGACTTACAGTTTGTAAACCACGGGTGAAGACCTACTACGTCACGCATCAAATTATTAACTTTAAAAACTCATATCTCGCTTATTAGGTAAAAGTCGCATTCACACTAGAATTCTTAGTTCATCCTGTTCTTCCAGAAAAAATAATTAAATAATTGTTATAGGACCCCATTATTAAAATTGTTTTTATCTATTATTTAAAATTTTCTGATTTGTATATAGTGTTAATTACTCATTAAAAAAACTATTCAGTAAATCTGTATTGTCCCAAAAGTTGCAGGCAAATGCTATTTTTCTAATAAATTACTTTTTTAGGCAAATAACACTCGGAGGAGAATATCAGGTGGCAGGCACACCGGCATTATATGAGAGAGAAAATGAATTAGAAAAACTACGAATCCCAGGACCAATAAAAGAAGACATTTTAGTTTATGTAAGTCCACACAAAAAGAACAAATCGAAATAAATTTATTTTTTCATACACTAATTCTCTAATTTCTTAACCATTTTCATCACTCACCCCATATTTTTAATCCTTCAGCACTTACCCAGTAATATTAACAAATATTTGTATTAACTAATACCAAGGGTGTAACTTTTTAAATATGTTCGCAACAAACTCAATATAATTTTACTATTATATGAATACAATGGGGTTCTCCACTTTTTACCTCCCGCTACCCTTGGTAGGGGAGATATAGGGATCGTGTTAAAAATCGCATGTCGAGACTAATAAATGACCACATTTTAAGGTCCATAGAATCCGATTTTAACATTTTCACAATGATGTCTGCGGGTGTGCATGTGTGTGTATGTATGCGTTTTAACTAAAATACTATCATTCATAAAATTTTGAAACCATGCGTATTTCTACCTTATACAACTGGTAGTGGTACTTTACTTGAAGCTCAAAATAGTTGTTCTTCAAAAAATACCTTTAAATGTTATTTTTTCACAATTTATGTTATTATAAAAATTAAAAATCATTGAATTTTCTACAGGTTTGCATTAATACTTTTTCTATATATTTTATGGATCAATATATAAAATAATCTATAATTTAAATCCCTGAGTATATGTTTTAAACACAACTCCTTGGTTACATAGTTCACGTCAAATGTATCTAACTGATAAATAAATGTCACTGTCAAAAAAAAAATCATTTCAAATTAATAATAGTAACGCTTTAAAAATAAAATAGTAAATAAACAATAATTATATGGAAAGGAACTTAATACAGTTTCCAGCATAAGTAAATAAAAAAAATTCTAAAAACAATTGAACAAAATTTTTCATTGTAACATTGTTTTTGGAAAAAATGTACGAAATAGGAAATAGTATATTGAAAGACAAGTATTACAAATGGACATTTTAATACGTGCTTTTCATACTATTTTTCCTATTTCGCATTAATTTACTCTTATTTTAAAATTATTATTGAAAGAAATATTAAAATATTAAAGTTGGTAACAGTGACAGTTTCAATAAACATTTGAAAAATAATTTGACATTTTGACATTTACTTACAAGTTAAGTTTAAAGTTATAATTTATATTTATTATGTTATGAACCTACAAATAAATTCTTTGAATTTTAATTTAAAGGAGTGCTTTATTTTTGATATAAATATTTTACTATAAAAAAATCGAAGTTCAATCATTTTTCATGAGTAATGACAGGTAATGACAACTAAAATGAAAGATATTTATTTGACACTTAAACAAAGTTACCAACTTAACAATTTAAAAAATCCCCAAAAATCTTTGTACAAAATTTTTCATTATTTCACTGTTAAAATGATAAAAACATTTTTACAAAATTCACTTTGTAAATGCGAAATAGGAAAAAGTAGTTGTGTGATATTGGTATTCAGGGCATTAAGAACTCAAATATTTTGAAAACTAATAATTTTTTTACCTCCCGCTACCCTTGGTAAGGGAGGTATAGGGATCGTGCTAAAAATCGCATATCGAGATTTTGGTAAATGACCACGTTTTAAGGTCCCTAGAATCCATTTTTAACATTTTCACGATGATGTCTGTGTGTATGTGTGTGTGTGTGTGGATCCTCTTTACACTCTAACTCAAATACTATCATTCAGAAAGTTTTGAAACCATGTTTTTCTACCTTAGTCTAATATAGAAAAAAGCCATTAGATTTTGGTGACAATCGAATAACCGGAAATGGCAGTTTACTTGAAGCTCAAAATAGTTTTTCTTCAAAAAATTCCTTTAAATGTATTTTCTTCGCAATTTGTTATTATAAAAATTAAAGATTCTTCAATTTTCTACAGGTTTGCTTTAATACTTTTTCCGTATATTCTATGGATATATAAAAATTATACCCTATAGGTAAATGGCGGGAGGTATTGTGTTGGTCACATCAGTTTTTTACTTTAATAGTCACTATTACACAGATTTAACATCCAGTTTTAATATAAGTGATCCAAGTTCTAAGTATTTGTTACTATGGTGGAGGACCCCATTGTCAATTATTGAGTGTATGGTGTTTAATTTCTATACCTGTTCTACATTGAGAAACAATTGTAATTAGGTAATGCACAATTTTTTAAATTATGATATATAAAAAGAAAAAAATCAGGGAAATATTATTTTATCATTAATTTTAGTACAATACACACCCCGTGTGCATATTGTAAGTTACGTCTCTGACGGGTATAATAAATTTTACTGCATTTAATTTATATCGTGAATAATAAAATTAATTGATTTGTGAAACATATAATAGTCATTATTGCAGATGTTAATTGATTTCAAATGAAATTTCACGCGTTAAAAACACAAAAGCATTTAAATTTTAATAGTGAAAGTAAACAGGATACAACAATTATTTATTGCAAACATAAATTACGTTATTTATATGCTTGGAGTATCCTTTGCAGAAATATCAAGCGCATATTGTTTAAATTTTCAACGTTATTAATGTTACTTAGAATCATACACGTTTATTGAAATTTATAGACAAATAATACACAATAAATTATCAGGGAGGCTACATAAATCAGTGGATCTGAAAAATACATCAGATCCTTGGAAATTAACTGCCAGTAAATCACCCAACTGTCTGTTTTATAAACTGACAGGAAAACAAAACCCAAACAAATTATTTAATAAAGATAACGCTGGGCTCGCATGGAAAAAAATTGAATGTCGTGATTAAAAAATTTATGCTGCACGTAGGTAGGTAGATACTAAATTATTTTTATATAAATTTTCTTTTTTATTCCATCATTTTATTAATACTAATTTATTTACAGTTCGAAATAAAATATTTTTTTATTTAGTAGTAAAATATAAGTTCTTAAAACATTAGCAGATACTTTTAATACCGGGAGTTTATTTTATCAGTAAACATAGGTTATCATTACCATAGTTACAGTATAAAATGATTGACAGCAATGTATTAAAACGTTTATAAATACAGTAAAAAAAATTAAAGATGTCCGATCAAGGTCATCTGTATCATGAACGTATTAACTAATTGGCATACATTTATCTCTCACCTTTGCAAAGGCTATAAGAGTGTGCGATAAGGATGGATATAACACGCTTGTCTTTCAAAAATTCATATTGTTTCGACTAAGTTGTTGATAATACTTTCGCTGTAACGTAAGTTTATTTATTAATTCAGATACAGTACCTTGATTCATAGCCGTACAAATAACGTTATTTTCTGTCAGTGTCACTGACACTCATATTGTGTCAGTATATTATTTTTCACATATTTGGTTTCACATATGCTAATAAACTTACCAGTTGACTTATTTTTGAATTTTGATAGCTTTAATTGTAACATATATTTTTATAATAATAAAATAACAGTAGTATCTTATGCACCCTCATAAAAACTAAGCAAACGACACTACTGAATTTGTCAGAATGGACGGAGCAAAAATCTGAATTCATACAATTCGTAGATGACCTTGATCGGAGATCTTTCAAAAATTTTACTGTAAACAGGGATAATTAACATAGACTAAAATAAAAATTATAAATTAAAGAAATCAGAAATTATTCATTTATATCTATACAATTAAGAACTACATTAAACTAATCAGGAATTTTTATTTTAACTTATCAAATGCTTAAATTGGCATCACTAACTTTTATACTACACAATATCCTAAACAATTATAAAAAGAATTAATAGCATTCGTTATTTGCTGGGGAGTAATTATGTTTTTTATCGTTCAATGTTCATTCTCGCACCATTGTACAAGTTTTTTAAGTATCCAAAAGAAAAAAAATATTTGGTGCAAGCTATAATTATTATAGATTTTACGAATTGTTGTTGGGCAGGGTATGGGTCGATTATTAAATAAATGAAATACCATGTTATAATCTGCACTTTTTCTTCAGTTTTATAAACAATCATTTTAAAATGTGACAGTTTGACAAGTCTGACAACTATTCCTTATATTTACTCATAAAATAAACGCTTCGATACATTGCTGTCATTTTGTAACTATGGTAATGAAACTACTCTATGTTTACTGATAAAATAAACTCTCTGTATATATCTTTTTTCTACTATTCTATATTATTCTTATTCTTTTTAGTTAAGTAGATTAGTGATTCTGAACCAGGGAGGGACCGAGATCCGCTAGGGGTAGGTTTTTATGGGGCCCCGAGAAATTTATTTATAGAACGTTTTTGGATACTAAAAACTTTTAAAATAATAATTAAATTCATTTCTGTTTTATGATTTTTTGTTATACTATCAGTATAATGCATGCCATTTTTAGTTCAATTATTGTAATAGGAAATGTTGTTTTATGATCTGCGACCGTAAAATTATCATAAATTATGATTGTGAATAACATTATTATGTCAAAACTTTTATGGACAGACACAATGTGATATTGCATTAATTTTTGAATTTTT
This sequence comes from Harpalus rufipes, assembly GCA_951394225.1. Classification (NCBI taxonomy): domain Eukaryota; kingdom Metazoa; phylum Arthropoda; class Insecta; order Coleoptera; family Carabidae; genus Harpalus; species Harpalus rufipes. The sequence continues at coordinate 13,868,617 of OX596283.1, forward strand.
TAAAATATTCTTCATGAAATATGAACATGTACAGTAATTTTTTTAAAAATGTCCGATCAAGGCCATTTGTATTATAAACAAATTAAGGTAGAACATGCCATTTTAAAACGATGCTCGTTGTTGACAATACTGTCGCTGCAACGTAAGTTTATTTATTAATTCAGATAGAATAAAGTTATTTTATGTCAGTGTCACTGACACTGTGCCAGTATCTTATTTTTAACATATTTGGTTTTACGTTTGCTAATAAACTTACCAGTTGACTTATGTGTTCCCATAAAAAGTAAGTAAACGACTATACTAAATATGATATAATGAGCGGAGCTAAAATCTTAATTCATACAATTCGTAGATGATCTTTATCGAAAATCTTTAAAAAAATGCTGTACTTTTTATTTGCTCATCCAATAATCTATTTCGCTATTATTGTTTTTAATGATGACTTGAAATAGCGCCACATAATGACGTAGCGTATACAATAAGTAACACTACTAGATGGCAACCAAGTAGTAAACGAAGAAACACATATTTGTCATGTACCATGTACCTCTGCTTCATCATATATGTAGTAGCTATTAAAAACTATGTATAAACTTTCCAGATTAATTTGCTTGTAAATATATTTTGAACGTTTTTTTTTTACCAAATATATAAAGGGTTGAATACATAAATAGCTCTCTAATTGAAGAATTCGGAATTTGATTTAGGTTTTGTCATTACGTCACATATTTCAAAATCATAAAACGGATATTTACAATCAAACTTGTTTCATATTTTTGCAATCACAATTAATTTTCAATATTTGAAAACAATATTACGTTGTGGTGATCCATCAAATCGTCTCGCGACCTACTACTACTAGAAGTTTGAGATTCACACGTTGGAAATCACTGGTCTATCTACATTAAATAAATTTACATATACCTTGTTTTTATCATCATTTCTGCGACACAACTACTGCAGCTGATGTCCTGAGGCGACTGTCTTCCACTTCCAATATACTAATTGGATTAACCATTGCTTGAATTTATTGATCAAATACATTTTACATATTTATCATATCAATTTCATTGGAAACTATGTTGTGCTAATAATCAAACAAACATCTGGGCTGGTACCACAAACCTTGTTTTGAGAAATGTCAAATTCCATTATTTAATTATAATAATAAATAACATCACACAAATTTATGAAAATATTATTTTTAAACAGAACATAGTTTGTATTTAAATATATATTTTGAAAAAAAAAGTTCAAATCGTTGTTTTCCCATATAAAATCTTGCGAATTTTTAACAAATTTGGTACGTATAGTAGTGTCATCTAGTTATTTTAATTTCAATTAAGAGGATAGTGTCAGTGTCCTTAATATTCTTTGGTCCCTGTCAATGAAAATTAGATGTGCTGTCAGTTTATCAAAAGTAAATACAAAAAAAAAATGGTACGACGTTAAGCCGTGCGTGGCGCTGCTTGACGTACTCAATCTGTAAATTTCGTTTGTGTAATTTTAGCATATACCTATTAACTATACTCAAATCGGACATGCAGCCAATGCACGTCATCATTTAGGGGAAAAACCTGACTACATTAAAATCACTAATATGGAAAATTGACATAAAATTTCAGTCATTTTTAATTGTTAAAAAGTGTATGGCCTTATAGAATTATTATTAAGATGTATAGTAGAGTTCATTATTTATCGTATACGATATGAATAATATATAAATAATGTATATCTACTTTATTTTATTCATTTATTTTTTTGCTACACTTGGCAACACTGATAATTTGTATGTTTATACGTTCCTCCGCGGTTTATACTTTCAAAGGTTATTATTTGACACATTTGAATTGCATCGTGTTCAAAATATTTTTCTTCGCTGTGTCATTTTATTTCCATTCTTGTTTATTTTAAATCAGTCTTTTTTAAGACTACCACAGTGTTTATTCATTCGGTTCAAGTTTTATTTGAACTTGTGTAATTTTCATTTTTGTTCGTTTTTATTATAAATCAGTCTTTTGCAAAACTACCACCGTTTTTATTTATACGGTTCAGTTTTATGTGAACTTGTCATTTTCATTTTTGTCAACAAAATGTCAAACACTTCAGTTGGAAAATATTATATGAATGATACCATATTGAACTAAATCACCCGCCTTTGGTTAGACTTTAAATATTATATTCTAAATAAATGCTTGATATTAGTAATGTTATCTTCATTTTACTTTTTTCTTAATAATATTACGAACATTTACTGGCAATTTAGTTAATATGTCTTATTTATTACAGTGTGAAACAAAATTATTTTCCGGAAATATCATGAAAGTTTGTAATAGAATTGTATGCAACCTGTATTACTTTTTTCAATACGATTCTCAAACCTATGTAAACGTACCAGTTCATGACGTCACACATCTAGTTACTTTTATTAATGACGCGCATTGGCTGGATGTCCGATTTGAGTATAATAGGTTTGTTCCTACAGTAGTACAAAACTGTCCGTGACAGTCCGGAGTCTGCGCAGTTTGATTTTAAGTGTTCCAGCAGCGGTTGTCAAAAATCCCTGACTAAAAAGTTTTCTGTTCCAACAGTCCACAAACCAGTTTGCTGAAAGTCAGAAAAGTTTGCTGACTATCCACAAATTCTAAATCCCCGCATGCGCATTGTGTTAAGAATAGGTTGTTGACAGTTATCAAAAAGTTTGCAATAGTAAAGTTTGATTTTTTCATAAGTAATTATAATTTACAATTAAAAAAATTGTACCTACCTTCCATATTATTTTACAATTATGTTGACAAAAAATAATTATAGGTTAAATCTGAATTTTATACAAACGCCGAAAACCACGTTATTCTTCTGACTGTTGATCATGTGTTCCAGTAAATAATCACTGACTAGTTTCAAACCAGTCATTGCTCGTGAATGCGTACAACAAATTAGTACGAAACTGTCAGCAACAAGTCAGGGATTTTCTGTAGGAACAAACCTATTATATTGCGGATCCCATACTTTCCGTGAAGCCTTGACTGAGAGATAGGAATATAATTGCTGCGTAAGTCTATCTCACTCTATTGCCCAAGTCTTGATTTGGCGCATGCACGTAATATTTGAATCCTATTGGCCAACGACGATATCTAAGTTCTAAATTATTGAACACTAGCGCAAACTTTAAATTTAAATCTGAGAAATTAAGTAATGTACCTACTATTTATTTTGTGTATAAATTCTCATACAAATTTTTTATAGGTGGGCCATTAAGAAAAGTTTTGTACTTAGGGTAACCAGATTTATAAATTGCAAAACCGGGACATTTTTTAAAGGATTGTAAAACCAGTTGCGGCTTGTGTATCAAAACTTTGTTGAGGCGAGGTATCCAGAAAAATAAGCGCCGCAGGCGAAATTTTTTTTTCATTCAAGGTCAAATGCCTTGTAATTGAAAGTTACAATTTTTCAAGGGATGTGAAGCTGCATGTTTTTCCCATTTCTTTTTTATATTCGTCTTCTTTATAAACACACTTTCTTTTTGGCATTTTGAAATTCGATAAATAAACGAACTCGTTTCTGTAAAACTGTGTTTCAAAAATAAAAATAATACTTATACATATAATTTCATATGTACTTACTCATAAATTAAAGTAAAAACATCCTTTATTATACGGATCTATGACAATTTTGCTAGGCAACCCCTACATAAACATTTCCAAACCGCGGGGTGGAAGTGAAATATATTATTTCCCACCCAAGATTTTGTCATTGCAGTTAGGAATGACGTATTTCCCAACCTCTAAAAGGTTAGGAAACGACATATAACTATAATGATTGTGAATAAAATAATATTACTGTTTCTTTACCATAAATGCCATTATTGTTTTGGAATGAGAAATGCAGTTCAAATAATGTGCGTGAACTGTTTTCTCTCATTTGACTTTTAAACGGGTGGGCCAGAGTTTTTGCAGGGTGGGCCTGGACCACCCTGGCCCACCCCTAGCTACGTCCCTGGGTTAACAAAGTAAAGAAAAATGCCGAAAGTTAGAAATCATCGCCGATGTTTCTCAAAACGTAGGCGGCAGTGCTACCAACAATGCGCGTGAAAGTTTCAGAGATTGAAAATATCTGATGAATTTCCAATTTGAATTTGTTATATCTTTGAAACCAGATGGGCTTGCATGTTTTTCTTTAACTAGTATTTCTTCCGCAGACTTTCATTTATATTCACCTAGTTTTTAGTCAAAAGTTTATAGGTTATTTTAGAAGCAATTATGTCGATGATTTCTTTAGCATCTCTATACCTTTGCACTCATGTTAAAATTTGACATTTTTCAAAACTGCGTTTTAAAACAAGGACTGTGGTACCAGCCCTGTTGTCGAATTTTAAAGTACTTGATTGCAGACAAGGCTCGGGTTCAAATCCCAGTGGCTGACATGATCTTTTCTCAATTTATTTTCTTTATGCGGACAATTATGTTGTAGTGCCGCTTTACAGAAATGCTGGTAGCATTTAACATTCACGGACTATACTTCACTATCAAACTTTCAACAAACTCCAGTGTCAACTAATACGAACTACAATTAACAGTTATGAAACAAATGGAAACTGAAGTGGACAAAAACAGGATGATCTGTAACAAAAACGGTCAATTTGTTACACGACCTGTAGTTTAAAAAGTTTCCACCACAACGCTGCGATCTTAAAAATATACCCTAACCTCAAAATCAATCTCCCTCAGTAACAACTCATTCCAGATCATCTACCGGGGAAAATCACCAAATCCGGGTATCATGTACCAGTACACCATCACAAAACGTCGCCAGCCAGTCACAGTCTCCTACCACTGGTCTCTGATCGAGTGGTCACCATGTTCAGCGACCTGTGGAGGTGGGATCCAACATCGGAGACCCGTGTGTCTCGACCCCGCTGATGGAGTCGTGGACAACGGGCTCTGCGATATGGAGGAACAGCCGGAGCAAAGAGTGAGGGCTTGTCACACGGAGGCATGCCCATCGAAGTGGTGGTTTGGGCCGTGGCAGAGCTGCAGCGTCACTTGTTATGCCAGTAAGGTAAGGGAATAGAAAATATATAGTATTCTCCACTGAAGAATCGCATTGCGCAACATTTCGTTTATAGGTAGTTCAGAAAAAAAAATGCACATATGCATAGACAATAAATTAATCTATATAGCCTAGCCCTTTTCGTATTTTCTTTTTTTTAATTTTGTGATAAATCACACGAGACACATAGAAGCTAAAATACTCGCCAATGTATACAAACTATGTTGACAATAGGCTATTCCAGTTAAATCGAATTAAGAGAATTTAATAAAAAAAAAAACGAATGTATACAGTGTGTTGACCACGATATTGGAACATAGAACTTTAACATATGAAATCATACTTTCGTAATTTCCTGCTACCCTAATTATTTTAGGTAAAAAAGCTACAAATAAAAGTTGTAGAACTTAAATTTCTGCATCTGAATCAATAAGCAAAATTTTACATTCTGTGTAACGACAGAAATTAGGTATGAAAATGCCGAAAATCACCCCAAAACGAGCAATAACCATGAAATTGAAACTAAAAATTTATAAATGTTAGCGATCAAACTGGGTTAATTTACTTTAATTATTATTTGTAATTTATGTTAAAGTTAAAAATTATTTATTTGAATTAACAGATTGTTCACTTGAACAGATGATGAAAATGAATAGACAGAAAACTCGCGTCATCAACCTGAAAAAACCTTATAAATAGAAATACAACTTGAAGTAATTGTTAGTTATTATTTATTTTTTTAAAATGAAGAAAAAATGTACTAGTATTAAAGAAACGTATATATTAATTAATTTACAATTATTTCTAAGTCAATCCTTATTCTTATTACGGAATACAAAATTATTTGACACAACATAATCATTCTCAGTATTGCCAACGTCTGGTACGAAAATAAACTACAATAAATAAATAAATAAATAAATATTTCATCACGGCATATTACCCATTGCTGGGTGTGCCAATCTGCTTCGTATACAGATATCGGTAATGATGGAATATTTATACCGTGCGGGCGCTTACCAGGCGTCACCTCACGGGCACTCATTGCTGGCGTGGAGAGTGCGCCACAGGGGTCAATTATTTCAAATAATTTTATATTCCGTAATAGGAATAACGATTGACTTCGAAATAATTGTAAATATCATTAATATATACATTACTAATACCTAATACTTTTTTCTTCTTTTTCTAAATATAATTAACATCCAAAAATTTCTACAAGTTGTCTTTCATTTTATAAGGTTTTTTTCAGGTTGATGACGTGAGTCTTCTGCCTAATCATTTTCACTATATTACAAAATAATACCTTTGAATATATAATACATATAAGAACGGCAACGCATATGGCCTAGCAACATACTATATCTGTCTCTTTTTATTCACAAAATTATTATAGATAGCTAGTGACTCCTACCATAAAACATGAACTACGGTAAATCGTGCTGACAGCATTGCCAGTACTATTTGTTAGAGGTATTCAATAATCAATAATTCAAAAATATTGTTTCATAATAACCAGATAATATATTTTAAATCTTCAATGTACATGTATACTTGTTTTACAGTAGCAAACTTAAAAACCTTTATAAAATCTTAACTTGCTGTTCTAGCTACGTGGCAATACTGTGCAACATCCACCTATTATGTATTTTTTGAACTAACTCAGAAATAATTCGTATATGGAGGGATAGATGGCACCTTCTCTCGAAATATTTAATCTAAATACATTACGTTGCTATTCTTATATGTATTATATATTCAAAGATAATACCTAATAAAAATACATTAACCTAACTTGACAGGTAAAACGACAAACATTTATTAATTTATCTGTTTTAATTCCATGGCTATCGCTATTTTTGGAATGATTTTCGACATTTTCATACCTAATTTCTGCCGAAAATTAATTTTGCTTATTGATTCAGATGCTCTATAACTTTACTTGAAGCATTTTTACGTAAAGAAATTATGAAAAAATGACTTTACATGTTAAAGTTCTATGTTCCCATGTCGCGTTCAACACCCTGTTTATTTAATTATGATTATTAATAAAGAAATAAAATGATATACATAATTAAAATACAGAAATAAGGGTGTTTTTGTTATAACATCTCGTCGCGCCTATAAGTGTATAACGAATACCGTGTTATAAGGAGGTTTGTAATACCAATGAAAGTAAATATTTCTTTATTTTAAAAAACCAAATTTTATGGTGTTATTATTTAAAGTTGTTGGATGAAATAATTTAATTTTTTTTATTGTATTATTTTTAGTGCTAATCTACAATATTATTTTTGTCTTATATTTTAGTACAGTTATTTACTACATTCTTGAGATATACAAATTTTAAATTACGATTCCAGACACAGGAATTATATAAAACTTTATCACAGACCGTAGTAAAAAAAATGTAAACACCAGTTTTCAAAGAATTCTTACACTGTAGATATTAGCCGTTACGAGAAACGATATCTTATCGTTTGTAGTAACAGCGGTTGTAAAGTCATATTTGTATTTATTTTTCTTATCATACTAACGTACAGGAAGGAAATCATGTTAAAACTTTCGCAATAAATCATTTGAAATGTACTGTCAAGTCAAATAGTCGAAAAAATTGTATTAATTAAATATGTTGTAACACAGTTTGAATAATTGGTGATTTTGTGTATCTTGATAGAGTTCTATTTTTCATCACTATTTACACCATAATTAAATACATTCCAGACTTTTATTACGATAAATAGTTTAATTATAAAAAAATGATTTATTAGTAATAATTTTACATAACAAAAGCTCTCATTTATGGAAAAATGTTGCGCAATTAATTTTATGATTATATAAAGAAAAGTAATTAATTTCTAAGTTTTTGCTTTAGTTATATGCAAATTTCCACGTGTAAACCAGGATAATATAAATTTTTATATGAAAAATATATCACAATAATTATAAAACATTTAATTTCCATTTTAATAAAGCAATTACTATTATATTGCATTTTGTATCTTTACGGTATTTATATAGCTCATAAAAGTATTATTTTTCACACAAGTAGTTCTTCTGTTTTATATTTTATTTACATCAAAAACAAGTATACAAAGAGTACTTATTTATACAAGCAGCAAAAAAAGAACATAATTTGTTTTTAAATTCAAATCATTTTCTGTTATCTCACGCCTCCAGATAAAATTTATTACTAGCAGAAAGCTGCTTATTACCTACTAAATAACCCACTAGTTTATAAATTCCAATTATCGATAATCTTCTCTTCTATAATTACCATAATGTTATTATCAACATTAGAATCTTTTGCAGCTAGCGCAGCTATGGCTGAATCTTTAATCATTTTCAGGGAGCGAAACCAATCCGCAGGAGAACAGTGATGTGCGTGGATAGCCGGGAGATGGCTCTGCCATACAAGGCGTGCGACAGCGCCATCAAGCCGAGTGAAAGCGAACCATGTCACAACTTGCCGAGGTGTCCGGAACATAGATGACCTCATAAGGATCAAATAGAAATTTTCAGGAAATGAATTCAAGCAGGGGTCTCAACCGTCTGAATAGATGGAATTGATTGCGAGAGTGGGGCAAAATTAAGCGGGAAATACAAATTTTATTTTAAATTTATAAATGGAAATTATATATTACCACCGTGAAACAGTAAAATATTATGGTCATATCTCGTTAAGTATCGAACATTCATTACACTCTAATAATACACGGTGTATTTCCTAAATAATTTTTGTATATTCTGCTTAATTTTAGTACACATTGTTGCAATCTTTTCTCATAATAATGCTTGTTGAGATTTATTATGTAGCAATGTCGGACCGTATTATGTGGATATCTATATGTATTAACATTCCTTGCCAAATTCATAACAAAAATATTCTTCCAAGTAGAAAATCTAAATATTTCTATTCTTACTTCAAATATTTCCAAAATATATACATTCCATTGTCCATTCTATTTACAGGAAAAAATATTTATGAATGTTTCGTATTAAATTTGGACAATATAAAGAAATATATAATATTAAATGTAAAATTATTGTTAAGTACTGAACTTAAAAAGAGTTCAATCATATCGAATGGTATTTATTTTAATCTGTCGTATTACTTAAATATTAAACTCTTAAAATAGATAAGAATTCTTATTTATGTCAGCTCTCTGTAAACAAATAGAAGTGCTTACGAAAACTGTTCTTTGTATTTATTTAATACAATATAAATCTTTAACACAGTTTTTGATTATGCATTCTTATGTATTTTAACCATTAAGACTGAATTGATATTACGATAAAAATAACTCTAGTCTGTTTAAGTTTACGTATTGTGAACAATAATATTATTGCTTATAGTTTTACTAATAACAATTAACAGATTTCCAATAGCTATGCCAGCATTTAAAATATTGGTATTTTATTCAACTATGTATATTTTGTGTTATCTCTGTTCTCAATAGATTTGTAAGAAGATGTTACACAATAAACAATTAAACAAGTCTATATTGTTATCATTTTTTGTTTTCTTTTTTACATTATAGGGAAAAAATCTTTAGACACCCTTGCTATTAAGTTGAAATTTGAAATACAATGGCTCATAGTTTTACTTCTTAAAATAGCGCTTCCGAAATGACACGACTTCAATTTTTTTTAATTTTATGAATCGAAAATGATAGGTTTTATTTTTTTTGTAAAATTAGCTTATAATGTTTGAGATAAATGGTATTTATAATTTAATTTCTTTTAATATTTTCATTTCTATGACTATATTAAATAAAAAATATGTATTGGTATTAAATAAAACAAAAAATATTTTAGAAAACAAAATTTTGCATTATTGGTTTCAATATTTCAGAATTTCTAGTATTCGTGACCAAGTAAATTAAATTTTTCTATTTTGGTTCTTTAATATGTACTTTATGAAACCCATTTGGATGTCATAAAGTACTTCTTAAAAGAACTCAAACCTAATTTCTGTTAGGTTGGTACGTAGTACCTACATTTCTAGACATTTGTCATTTAAAAGTAAATATTATTTAAATTGTAAACAATAACAATGAAACGTCATAGTTACGAATATCAATCACTGTTACTGTTACCAACAATCAAATAAAAATTAAAATATTCCTAAAAATGAAATCACGTATATTTGTAAATATGTTTTTGTCAACTTGTATCTTAATGTACTATTAAAGACAGTAAAAATAAATTTAGATTATTTGACAAGTAAAGAAAAATGGTAGTTTTTTAATGCCAGTACATTAATTGTCCGTGAGCTTGAATAACTCTAATTCTAATTACATGTTTAATTTACAATATTTTCGTTTACTCATTGAAAAAAAAAATTGTATTTGCCATAATAGATATTTATACACCTATATGGGCTCGTGGATTAAACTTTCTTTTGTGAATAAACATTCTTAATTCACGTGCTTTATACAATATTTTATTCAATTTTGACGAAATAATAATAAAAACCATTATAATATTTAATTTTGACAAAATAAAAAATCTGTTGTGGCCAGCATAATACCTTCCGTCAATCCTATGTATTATGTATAAATTCCATACATAAATTTTCTTACAAAAGATTCTAAACTTCCAGTAAAATTATTTCATAAATAAACTATGCAAATTGCATTTGACGCTAATATCTTTTTCTTAGGTTTCCCCATTCGTTAGCGGTTGCTATTTTTTATATTCTTCTTCCACTCATTTCTGTTTTACATGTCGTTCTCATTCTGTTCCTTTTCTCTCAAGTCTTCCGTAATACAGTCCTTCCATCTTATCTTTGTTCTTCCTCTGTTTCTTCAACTTTCTATTACTAAGCTTTTCATTCTTCATCCAATATATTCTTCATTTTTCCTCATGACATTTTCAAACCAATGTAATCATCTCGCTTGTATCTTTCTAGATACTTGTAACACTAGAGTTATTTCCGTGTCTTCCCCAACATCTACTTCAACATCCGCATCTCTGCCACATTAATTAACTTTTTATTTATACTGACATCTGTCAATTTGAATTATATGAATATATTAGTAGTTTCCATGTTTAGCATAGCTGGCTGCTGGCTGATTTATAAAATTTAATTTCTTTAAAATTCTTTAACTCTATATATATATATATATTGAATATGAAGTATAATATACAATCAAATCGTATGGAGAAAATATATTCTTTAAGGTATAATAACGTTCAATGTCAATAAATCAAATTTAACTGTTAAATCTTCAAATGAGGCTACTTCCGGTTCACCAATTATAACCAAAATCTAATCAGTTGTTCTTCTGGATGTAAATTTATGAGAAATATGAAAAAAATATAATTTTTGGAATCGTGGTATTGAAGTTATGCGATCCGAAACTTTCGTCACACACACACATACAAAAATGGTAAAATAGTATTATAGGGACCCTAAAACATGCTTATTCACTAAAAACTCATCATTGAATTTTTTGACCTTACCGAAAGGTGACGGAAGGTAAAAATAGTGTTTTGCAAACGTCTATGTTACGGAATTTCGAATTCAGCCTATATGTATCTAGTATAAATAGTATGTGTGTAAATAATTAAAATATAAATGAATATTATAAGGTTAAATACAGGGTGTCCCTTAACTTCGAGCAAAAACTTTAAGGGCATATAGTACTGCCCAAAATGAATAAAAAAGCTTCATCAACATAGGAATGATCTTCAACTGTTTCCGAGAAAAGCGAAAAATCTAAGAAAAACTGACAAAGATAACGATCGAATAAAATTTTGTCTATGTCAGTAAAAAGACTATAAAAAACAATAAAATTTTATATGAAACATTTTTCTCAATTTCTTATAGTTACGTAGTTATATGAAAATTAAATATTGACCAAGGTCGCCACAACATTTCACTTTTGATTTTTATAAAATAACAAAAGGCCATCTAAGATTACCTCTCAAATGTAAACACAAAGTCTCAATTAATCAAAATCGTAATTCTTATAGTTATGCGATCCGAAACTTACGTCACATTCAGACACACAATTATTTGTTGCAGAGTTAGTTAAAATTTTGTGAGAGTGACTTATTATTATTTTTAGTTCACTAGCAAACAAATAGTTACTTATAGTTGTTACTAGGGAGTTAATATTGACAGTTTAAAACGTCAAAGTTAAATAAAATATTTTTACTCAAAGAAACTATGTAAGATTCATGTGTATAGTAAAGACGAGGAAATAAACACATTTTAATATTTAAGCTAAAAAGTTTAATGAATAAAGTTTGGTCGTTCGTCACTACTAGAAAAGTATTTCTATGAAGAAACGTGTTATAAAGTAGAAAAGTGTTGCTAAGTAACAAAGTAGCACTTTCCGTTTTTATCGCGAAAAGATACTGTTTTCTATTGAGTACATAAAAAATACTATTAGTATTAGTATTTGACAGTTGCAAAGAAGCAAATTAAGTGTTTTATATTACAGATTCAGATAATATTTAAAAAATCTGTTGTGGCCAGCACAATACCTCCCGTCAATCCTATGTATTATGTATACATTCCATACATAAATTTTCTTGCAAAAGATTCTAAATTTCCAGTAAAATTATTTCATAAACAAACTATGCAAATTGCACTTGACACTGACATCTTCATCTTCTTTAGATTTTCCCATTCGTTAGGAGTCGTTATTTTTTATTTTCTTCTTCCACTCATTTCTGTTTTGCGGTGTCGTTCTCATTCAGTTCCTTTTCTCTCAAGTCTTCCGCAATACAGTCCTTCCATCTTATCCTTGGTCTTCCTCTGTTTCTTCAACCTTCTATTAATAAGCTATTCATTTTTCTTCCAATATATTATTCATTTCTCCTCATGACATTTTCAAACCAATGTAATCATCTCTATTGTATCTTTCTCGAAACTTGTAACACTAGAGTTATTTCCTTGCCGTATCTTTCCGTGTCTTCCCCAACATCTACTTCAACATCCTCATCTCTGCCACATTCATTTACTTTTTATTGATACTGACATCTATCAATTTGAATTGTCTGAATATATTAACAATTTTCATGGTTAGCATAGCTGGCTGATTTATAAAATTTAATTTATTTAAAATTCTTTAAGTCTATATCTATTGAATAAGAAGTATAAAATGCATTCAAATCGTATAGAGAATAATATATTCTTTAAGTTATAATTCTGTTAAATGTCAATAAATCATATTTAACTGTTAAATCTTCAAATGACGCTACTTCCGGTTCACCAATTATAACCAAAATTTAATGAGTTGTTCTTCTGGATGTAAATTTGAGGAATACGAAAAAAATATTTATTTTTTGGAATCGTGGTATTGAAGTTATGCGATCCGAAACTTTCGTCACACACACACACATACAAAAATGGTAAAATAGTATTATAGGGACCCTAAAACATGCTTATTCACTAAAAACTCATCATTGAATTTTTTGACCTTACCGAAAGGTGACGGAAGGTAAAAATAGTGTTTTGCAAACGTCTATGTTACGGAATTTCGAATTCAGCCTGTATGTATCTAGTATAAATAGTATGTGTGTAAATAATTAAAATATAAATGAATATTATAAGGTTAAATACAGGGTGTCCCTTAACTTCGAGCAAAAACTTTAAGGGCATATAGTACTGCCCAAAATGAATAAAAAAGCTTCATCAACATAGGAATGATCTTCAACTGTTTCCGAGAAAAGCGAAAAATCTAAGAAAAACTGACAAAGATAACGATCGAATAAAATTTTGTCTATGTCAGTAAAAAGACTATAAAAAACAATAAAATTTTATATGAAACATTTTTCTCAATTTCTTATAGTTACGTAGTTATATGAAAATTAAATATTGACCAAGGTCGCCACAACATTTCACTTTTGATTTTTATAAAATAACAAAAGGCCATCTAAGATTACCTCTCAAAGGTAAACAAAAAGTCTCAATTAATCAAAATCGTAATTCTTATAGTTTTTGAGATAGCAAAGGTAAATCTCGTAAAAACTCATTTTTCACTGCGTTATATCTGGGAAACTATTAAAGATCGGACACATTTTGACTAAGCTTTTTTTACTCATTTTGATCAGTATTATATGCCCTTAAAGTTTGTGCACCAAGTTAAGGGACACCCTGTATAACAGAAATTTATAGCGTCGCGAAACTTCTGGCTCGCAATGTAAAAATTAGGTAGAGGTAGTACGCATTATTGGTAGAATTAAGTCTAAAGTTTTTAATAATTAATTTAAAACAATGGCAACAAAATATTTATATAAGTAAATTTATTTAAATATCCTCCGTTTCTTAATTATAAAACATTTACCAATTTTTCGTCCTTCACGAAAAACTTCTTGTATAAGGCGTGTTTCTCAGCTTTTTTATTGATTATCTCCTCTGCGCTTCTTCTAAGCTAAGGTGTGGACTTTAAAATTTAAATTTGCATTCGATTGAAATATTCAGTTTTGTACCAGGAGAACACGAAACACAAGAGTCTGTAGACACGGCATCGTATTTGCATACGCGCCGTACTAGGATCAATAAAAATGGGGTGTAACCATTGTAACCGTGAAGCTTTCCACTGATGTGTTCCTAATCAAATTCAGGGAAATTTCAGGGAAAATTTTGCCTTTCAGCAAACTTGGTTGATAATTACTTCATCCCTTCAAGATAGGGGGCAGTTTCAGTTTCATTTTGAGTGAAAAACAAAGGAAAAGCTTAAGTATTAATAAAACAAATATTAAACATATGATGTGCCTATACGATGCAGGATTTGTGAAGAAGACTTGCTATATTAATTTGTTTTGAAAGTTGTTTATGATTACTGACAATTTTGAATTAATCTTATTCATTCAAATTTCACAACAATACAGTTTGCTCGTAGTTTTGTAGTAGTAAAAATAATTTCTTACCTTAGTTAAGTTGACTGTATTCTTCTCCACCTGAAAAAATATAATATTTATTAAGTTTTATATACATAACAAATCAAAACATAAGCATATTTGTCAGTTAAAAGTAGGGGCGGACTAAGACTTTTATTTATACCGATCCTAATCTTATCGGCCATTACCAATATACAGGCTGATTCACGACTTCGTGCATTAATTTTAATGGTACATAGTTTTTGGTTACATAAGTATAAGGCGCAAGCAGTCATGTGACTTTGTTGGCCTTGACAGATATGAGGGCCCGTGTCAAAATAACAACTATTAATTATGTACGTAGATGTCAAATGTCAGAATTTTTCATTTAAAGTTACAAAATTTTCTAAGTTCAAGTGGTTAATTTGTCACCACGGTTGTGGAATTTACTTTTCTAGGAAAACAATATTATATTATATATATATATATATATATATATATATATATATATATATATATATATATTTAACATTTCTTTTATACCTACAATCTACACCAAAAATTCTAATTATACCTATTCTTTATATTTAGAATTTTTAATTTTAAATTCATTCTATGAAGAAATTTTGTCCTACTCTTCTAATTTTTCGAGATGTTTCCAATTCATTGGATTGACAGTATTTCTGAATATATATGTATACCTATAATTTTAAATATTTAACGATTAATACAATAAGAAATAATTTATGTATGTATGTACTTCCCACAAAAAGTTTTTAGTAATGTCTCCGGATTTCTGACACTGACATTTATCCGTCAGTTACAAACATTTTTATTTTTTAATTGGTTTCCATGGCATTATTTGGGCTAAGATTTATTAGAACAGATTATTTTATATATTATATTCTTTTATCTCTAAATCAATACAAGATATAATAAAATATTTAAATGTACCAGATAGAGAATTTAATCTTCATTAATATTTATAATATATAATAATAATTCTTTATTGTATTTAAAGTTACATCGAACTTATTACAATTGATACATGGGGGTGACATTTTGCTTTAATATTTTTTTAACTTTTGCATTATATACCTTTCGTTGATGCAGATGAAATGATGAAAGACACACACAACAACCATGCCTTATCCGGGATTCGAACCCAGGACCCTTGAAGCGTGAAGCGATTGCGCTACCGCTACTCCACCTGGGTCGGCTTCTTTAATATTTGCAAGATCAAAAATTTTCAAAACATAATATTTAGAATTTTTTTTTAAGAATCCTCTACTTGTCCAATTCTTACCAAAACTTTTTCAACTCTTCTTATTAATGTCTGATTGGGAAATACGTAGTTAAACAGATATTAAGTATTATAGTTTTTGAGAAATCGTCCTTCCAACACACACACACACACACACACACACACACACACATCATCGTAAAAATAGTAAAATCGGATTATAGGGACCTTAAAACGTGCTTATTCATTAAAATCTAGATATGCGATTTTTAGCATTAATTCAATACCTCTCTTAGCGAGAGGTAAAAAAGGCGACAATTTTTACACTCTGTAACATGTAAATTGGTATCAGAGAATTTTCACAATGTGTGTAACATGTTATAATTGGTATCAACATATTTAAATATTTAATACAAAAATCAGATATTGGATGTATCTAAGAGGGTCACGTTAGAATTAATAAAAATAAGGCACATGGTTAATGATTTTTTTTTAGAATTTGATATAAAATTTCAAAATATGTTCAAAGAATTTCCTTTCAACAAGAATATATTTTACCCTTTCCTTTTACTTTTTTAAAAGCTCTCATGGAGGTAGGAAATGAAAGTAGGGAGCATGAGGTTATACTAAAGGTCAAGGGAATGAAACCTATAATGGAGACGGACGAACACCAATGTTGGTTCAACCTAGAGAGGGATAAACGCGGCAATTTTCAAGTAAAATTGCATTGTTCGTCTAAATAAAATTTTATAAAACTTAAATACTGAAAAAAAAAATGTGTTGTAATTATATTATTTATTGAAATATAATATTAAATTGTTTTATACATACATATACATTTTACTTATTCAATTTTGTTAATTAAATTTTTTAAAATATTAAAAGGCAGGTGTTTTAATCAAATATTATAAATTAATTAACAATACATGCATTGAGATGCATAAAGTATATTTATAATAATATTACATTATCCCATGAAAAACGAATAATTTACTTGACATATTTAATTATGAACAACGAAATAATAAAATAAATATCTCCGTTCAGTATTTATTTGAAATATATTTTATAATGACAGAAAACAAATATCAAATTATTTCTACATACATTTAAGCTTCTAAACTAATGACCAAGAAATACCAAGACTTTGTTGTGTTAATGACGAATATTTCAGATCTAGAGTTGGGGAAATGGCTTCACTTTTACTGCCACTTGCTCCCTCCTTAATTATTCCTACCTCCATGAAAGGTCTGAACCAATCTTCTTTCAAACTAAATTGTGAGAGACTTACAAAGCTGTCAAATTATTTCCGCTGTCTTAAAAACTGCCAAAGTTGTCGATCTAATTACTGGGGAATTTAAAACTGTTCCATACTTTCACTCACAACAAAACTTTAAAAAATTGATTACTAATTCTAACTTTACCTTATTTCTAACTTAATTTCAAATAACTAATTTTCTTATTCTCAATAATTCTAGCGTGACCTTTGTATGTGCTGGCCACATTAGATTAATATACCGGGTGTCTACTTTTTATGGATAACGGTAAAAAAATTATGTGACTGTAATCTCTGTCCTATTATATTTAGAAAAAAAAATGTAAATATGAAAAATGTTCAGAATAAAAAACTGCATCTAACAAGTCCAAAATAATTGTTTAGACGCCTTTATTTCGCGAAAGAGAGGCAACATATTTTTTTTTTAGCTATTTACCATAGAGTGCCATGAGTTATAGCACATAATGTTGAATTGCTTGAATTTGGCAGATGACATCTGTCGTAAAGTTTAAATAATTATTGATCGATTATTGATTTCATTAAATTATTTATCAGTAATCAGGGATACATTTACCATCACAGACAAAGGTCCAGGAATAATATTAACAATTAAATATTAGTGAAAACACTTTTATGTGTCAAAATCAAACATTACGTCTTTTTGAATTGTACCTATGTTGTTTGTTTTGCCTTACATGGCACTCTGTAAAAAGCTTAAAGACGGATATTTTATTTTACCTTTATCTCAAGACATATTCTATGGACCATAAAAAATTAGACACTCGGTATGCTAATATGTTAATTAAAAATAATAAACATGATTTAAACAAAACACTTACTTCTTTCTTATCCACCTTTTGCACTTGTCATTTGTCATAACCACAAAGTTTTTGTACGTTATTCTAATGTTTATAAACATACATGCGCGAAATAAAAACCTACAACAATTAACTAAACAATATTAACACATTCATTTTACATCAACACCACACATTTACTTATTTTTAATTTAACACATTCATTTTACACACTCTCTATACGTCAACAACAACTGACAAAATAACAAATGAATACTAGAAAATGTTGAGCGCACGTATACTGAATTAACGAACCAGAGTTAACTCGATCTGATTGAGAGAAATAAAATTTATTACATTATAAATCAGATTGAAGCGATGCATTTGAAATATTTATTTTTACTATGATATTATTTATATCTATTTTGAAATATGAACTTATATATGAATATTCATATATTCAAATATATTATTTAATATTTAAAATATATATTTTTCTAATCGTAGATAACTTATTAACAATTATATGCGAACAAAAATGTATTTATTTAACGGATAACATGTTCGCTATGAGCTAAACTGTAACGATGTATGTCCTATTTAATTTTACAATGTAAAGTATAGTACAACATGCAGTTGTGAAAAGTGAAAAATATACTTGTAAAAAAATTCGCAATGAAAACATCTATTTTAATATTAATTTTTATATTAGTAATACTAGCCAACACTTCTAGAGTAAAAAGAAAAATTGTTTTCAGGAAAAATTCCAAGTTTTTCGTAAGTTCATTTCAAACTTCATTAACCAATTATTAATATAAAATATTTCAGGTACGACTGAACGGCAAAGAGCCAGTTTTCAATTTCACCACTATTTTCGCACATGGGTGGGGTTTTAGATTAGCTTTCGATCTGCCGGATTCTATTCCAAAATTAAACAGATTTTACCGAAGAGATGTTGGAGATGATTTACAATCATATTTTGAAAAGTAAGGATAAAATATTATTAAACGTATTCGAAATTAAATTAATGAATAATTTCAGGCCTGAGCTACAAAGTTTTTTTTGTGTTTTGAAATATTTTATGAAGAAATATGCAAGTTTGGATTTCGGAAAATATTGTGGAGTTCTTTGTGAAATTATTGAAATAATAAAAAGGTAAAACATAAACTAACTAGTGGTAGTCAAAATACACATATACACATTTTAAATATGATTCACTTTCCCATATACAATGTTCTAGTTTCTTGAACACTTCTACTCAAACAAAGTAAAACTTCCAGTCCAAAAGAAATATGCATCTCATAAAATTTTCGGTTCGTTGTCAATCCAAAATTTAAGATTAAATGGCTTTGTTCTTTCATGTATTTGTAGAAGGAATCGAAAGACCAAACGTTGATTTATTGTAGGGTGTAAAGAAACGGCTTCAATGGACCATTGAAGCCGTTTCTTTACATCTTTCATTTACCTTGTAAAGGACGTTCACAAAAAATCTGGACACAAGAAGTGTCAATGCACTAATAACATAAAAAGCTGTTTCTGACATTTAGAAAATATATAGCTTTAGAAATATCTGAAGTATTCCAACATTACGATAAAAGCTTGCGAAAAATACAATGAAAAAAAAAGTTATTTTTCCGATGAATCTATTCAGAACTAATGATAGGAAATATATTTATATAAAATTATATTTATTATATTAATCAACGGTTTTATTTAATAGTAATTTAGGGTAAAGTGAGGAACGACAAGTGAGTAAGGAAGGTTTTGTCTTCCGTCAAAAAATTCAATGGGGTCATTTAAAAAAAAAATCGTTTTTTATAAAATCGTGAAATTCGTCTCATTTAATAAATATAGTAAAATAAAATACCATGAAATACATGACTTTTCATTCATAAATTTATTAATAAATTTTCGCGGATGTAAAATTCGTGACGTCACGGTTTGTTACTCACACAAAGACATTTCTCTCTCACATACACAACGGTCCACGTAGTTTCTGTTTACTTTTGTAAACAAACTAACCTAAAATTGTGACACGTGACAGCAGAGTTAAAAGTAAAGGTATGTAAATAAAACATTTATTACAATAAATACCAAAGGTTGTATGAAATATGTTTTTTGTTAAGTTGCTGTCACAAAATCAAACTGACAAGTGATAACCCAAACAATCATAGTTCCAAACGCAACCGGTAGAGAGCTTCTGCTACATCTGCCAAGCCGTGACATCAGCGTCAAAATATTTGAAATTAAAGACAATTTTAAGAAAATCATATCTCTGATACTAAAGGCTTGTAAGGTGTAAAACATACACCTACATAATTAATTTAACCTATTCTTTCAAGAAAAAAATAATTAGAAAATGTGAAATGACCCCATTGTCAGTTTTTAATGAATTTTAATTATTGCTGGGCAAAATCTTTCGCAACTCAGTTCTATGTAAAAAATTCCACACAGAAAGTTTTATTTTTACAAAAATACATTACCTTTTTATGTATTTTGTACAAATTCCACACAGAAAATTTATAGCAAAGGATTCTCCAGTAAAATTATAACACAAATATATTATGTCAATTGCACTTGACACTGACATCTTTCAATTAGAATTTTCTTAATATAGTAGCTGATTCCATGGTTATAGCATGGCTGCTTTATGAAATTTAATTCCTTTATAATTTTTAACTCTATATCCACTGAATAAGTACAAAATGCAATCAATTCGTATAGAGAATAAAACATTCTTTAATATTTTAATAACATTGAATTTGAAAAAATGATATTTAACAGCGTTTTTTAAGAAAAACTATTAAAATCTTCAAATGAGTTTGCTTCCGGTTGACCAAAAGTCTACATATGGATGTAAGGAAGAGAAATAGGTAAAATTTGTAATTTTTGGAATTCTAATATTGGAGTTATCTCGGCCGAAATTATAGTCACACACATACAGACATCATCGTAAAAATAGTAAAATCGTATTGTATGGATCTTAAAACGTGCTTATTTTTTGAAAACTCACCACCGGATTTTTTTAACAAAGACAATACGTTCCTTACCTAAAGGTGACGGAAGGTAAAAAATTATACACCTACCTTCAAAGTCTTTTTGACACAAATGTACATATTAATATCTCATTATTAAAGCAACACTATAAAAATTGAGTTAGAAATTTTTGACTACCACCGTATTTATTTTATTTATATAGAAACTTATTATTATTATTTTTTTTTTTGTAGGCATAATGGTGATGATACAAATTTTCTTAAAGACCTGGCTACAAATATACAAAATTATAATGGAAACTGTCCAGATTTACAATATGAAATGTCTTTATATACAGATATATAATAGTTTATAATATGTTGAATTTGTAAATAATTTAATTAAATGATAACAAAATTTCATTAATAAAGTATTTAATTTTGTTGTACCTATGCAAATGGATATGATAATATTTACTGTAAATATTATATAATTTCAAATAAAAACTAGTTGAAACTCTTGCTTGTTAAATATATTTATAAATTTAGCATTCAGCCAAACGTTAAACAAATATTACTTCTTTATTTCATTCTATTTACAATCCCAAATTAGCATCCTACTGCGAAGAATTAACTGTATCATAACTGTATTAGACGCGTTTCCCTCATACTTTTTGGGTAATTCATCAAGTTTAAAATTAAATTTCATACATTATTCATCAATCAATCATGAAATGTTTTCATATCTCGACACTTTTATACGTTTTGTTACTGGAGCTGACGTTCACCGCACAGCACTTATCACACGCCCTGGGAAAATCGCGGCAGAAAAGGTTGATTTACTTCGGAGAGGGCACATCCTTCATACAGGTACATACAGGTTTCTAACAAAAAGAAAATAAAATACGGTAATCATGTAATCTAACCAGAGTAAGATATCTAAAACTAATTAATTAACTAACATTTAATGAATAAGTAACTAAAATCGGGTACGTAATTTTGAAAACAGTTTTTATTCAAAAACCGGTTTATTCGTTATTACGAGGGTCATTTCATAAATATTTCAAACAATTGGGTCATTTCAAATTTTCTAATTTATTTTTTAACTCCCGCTACCCTTGGTAAGGGAGGTATAGGGATCGTGCTAAAAATCGCATATCGAGATTTTGGTAAATGACCACGTTTTAAGGTCCCTAAAATCCATTTTTAACATTTTCACGATGATGTCTGTGTGTATGTATGTATGTATGTATGTTTGTGTAACTCAAACACTATCATTCAGAAAGTTTTGAAACCATGTGTTTCTACCTTATTCTAATATGGAAAGAAGCCATTAGATTTTGATGGCAATCGGATAACCGAAAATGGCAGTTTACTTGAACCTCAAGATAGTTTTTCTTCAAAAAAATACCTTTAAATATAATTTTTTCACAATTTATTATTATAAAAATTAAAGATTATTATTATTATTTGCTTTAATACTTTTTCTATATATTTTATGGACAAATTTACAAATTGTGCGGGCGTTTACCAAGCGTCACCTCACGAGCACTCATTGCTGCTGTGTAGAGTGCACTCCAGGGGTTAATTTTATGCCATTTAATTCGCGACCAGACATTAGGCACGCGGCAACGAGACCACGTAGGTAAATGGCGGGAGGTATAAGTTCATATTAAAAATATAACAATTATATCGACCATAACCGTATTTTATTAATTTTAGTTTGTTTCACGAATTGAGGACTCTAATTATATCAGAATGAATGGGTCCGAGATCAAAAATATCTAATTTTGGAGACAAAACCAATAGAATGAAAATAAAATATGTATTATTTTAAATTTTAAATGAAAATATAATATTTTATTCTTTTGCAGATGGTATTAGGATTTGGCTTGCCATTTGAAGTAGATAAACAAAGTGTCACCATAGGTCCCTTTGTAAAAAGTCTTTACTTCTTGCCAATGAATTCTACAATTTTCACAAATCCAAGCATTGATATTAATCAGGAAAGGAAAAAACGAGCTACTGCTACAAGATGGAGTTTCTACAGCACATTGTCACAGGCTGCCAAATAGTAAGAACAAAAAGTACATATTTCACATTATTTTAAAATTATCTGTCTCATTTCTGTAATACTTATAAATCTCTCTCTCTCTCTCTCTCAGATAAGAGAGTGACAATATCAGACTTAGTGAATTCGTTAATTTTTTAGAATGAAGAATTACATTTAAATATATGTATAAGTACATAATGTATACCGTAACCAAATTTTAAAATCCGTCTTTTTACTTCCTGTCAACCTACACACATAGGTAAGGGGAGATAATTTTTTCGGTCCAAAAATTCGATAGTGAGTTTTCAGTGAATAAGCACGAATTAGGGTTCCCACAATACGTTTTTACTATTTTTAAAATGATGTCTGTATGTCTCTCTCTCCCTATCTATCTCTCTCTCTATCTTTTTCTCTGTGTGTGTATTCTCTCTCTCTCTCTTTCTCTGTGTGTGTGTGTGTGTGTGTGTGTATGACGATTTTTTCTTCCACATTAACTCATATCAAACATCCAAAATTTCTATTTTTCCAATTTAAGCTTTCTACATTAATATAAAAAGTTGATTAGATTTTGGGTATAATTAAACAACCGGAAAAACTATATTAAAATATAATCCAAAACTTTTCAATTTTAGTTCTTAAGACTTTCATTTCAATGGTAACACATTAGATTTTGACTAAAATTCATAAATCGGAAATGTTACTTCACTTGAAGCTCTGAACGGATTTTCATGAAAAAATATATTATGATATTGTAACGTGCGCCCCTGACTTAAAGAGTATGCGAGCGCCGCTACTGGAGAAAACCCTTACGCGTTTAGACCGGTTTAATTATATCCGTTAGACATATCCTTTGTATTCAATGTCATTTTGGCGTCGGAAAGTTCGAGAAGGATATCGTGCTATATAAACCCGTCGCCAAAGCCAGCGAACACAGTCTGACATATAGAAGCAACGTGCAAAGAACAGTTGGTGATATAAATAAACAGTCTACGAGTTGTGAACATAAATAAATGTAGTTATACAAATAAATATAGTGATATAAATATTGTTTAAGTAAATAATCTTAGTGTTTAAGCACTTAATAATATATTAGTTATTTTTATTATCTTTTTATATTTATCTTAATTATTTATCATCTAATAAACTTTTACTCTAATTGATAATATTTCTCTGATTTTTACACTTCACCCAAATAAATAAAACGTTACAATATAACCCAAATCTTCTCAAATTTGATATTTAAAATTCATATATGATTAGAAGCAACATATTAGATTTTCACTAGTGGTACTTAACATGAAGCTCTTAACAGATTTTCGAGGAAAAGCATAATAAAATATAATCCAAAATTTCATATTATAGACTTTTCTATTTATTGAATCAACAAATCAGATTTTGTTTACAAACGATGAATCGGAAGTGATACTTTATTTAAAGCTCATTGCTATTTTAAATATGGAATTGACGGGAAGTCATATGCTGGCTACATTATTTTTTTTTTAATTTCTAGTCGGTTTTTTAAAACTGGACACTATTTTAAGATTTTCTATCGGGCTTTATAAATTTTGAGGGTAGAAAATGTCTGAAATAAAATTACAACATTACTGGCTTAGATTTCGGTATTGAAATAAATATTTAATGTTTTGACGTCAGCTGGGTACAATTTGGAACTGCAGAACTGTAAACTATGCCAGCCTCTAATCAATTTGAAATATTTATTTTATTTTCAGTTTGGGATACGGAGGAAAATCTTGTGTTTTACGAACAATTTGCGAGACTGCGGAAATTCCTTTTTCAGAGCATGCGGACATTTTCACGGAAATATTTCATGTCATTTTCACGTAAGTACAAAAGAGGAATGTAAAATAAAAAATATAATATGTACATTAAATATATTTTAGGCCATCAACTACGTCTGAACCTATCGATCAAAATTATGACAATGAATACCATGCTGCTGAAAAATTGGGAAAAACGGTTAAAAAATGCGCTCAAATATTTCCAGAATGTAAGGTTAATTTGATGGATAGTTTCACTGAAATATTTTCACATTTTTAGGTAATCACTTTTGTAATATATTTAATTTTGGAAAAAATATTTTTATATAGGTACCTGCTGTTAACCAATATTATTTAAAAATGTGTTTAATTTATCACAAAAATAGCAAATATTTATATATGAATTGTTCTTTAATATTTTTTACCTTCCGTCACCTTTAGATAAGGAAGATATTTTCTTTGGGCAAAAAATTAGATGCTGAGTTTTTAATGAATGAGCACGTTTTATGATCTCTGGATTATGATTTTACTATTTTTACGATGATGTCTGTATGTATGTATGTATGTATGTATGTATGTATGTATGTATATATGTATGTATGTATGTATGTATGTATGTATGTATATGTGCGTGCGTGTGTGTGTGTGTGTGTGTGTGAGTGTGCGCGTGTGTTTGTGTGTGTGACTATCGTTTCGGGTCACATAACTCCAATAACATAATTAGAAAAATTATATATTTTTTTGTATTCCTTGGGTTTACTTCCAAACGAAGAAATGATTAGATTTTGCTTATAATTGGTCATCCAGAATTATCATCATTTGCAACTTTTAACAGTTTTTCTTGAAAAAACGCAGTTAAATATCATTTTTTGACATTTTGTTGTTATAAATATTAAAGAATATTTTATTTTCATACGATTTGATTTTATTTTATACTTTATACTTAATGGATATACAGGGTGTTAATAAAAAAACTTTACACACTTTAGCAGGTGATAGTAGAGATGAAAACAAGAAAAAAATTCGAATACACTTAGGTCCAATACTCATTGGTTTTTAGAAAATTTATGTATGGAATTTGTACATAATACACAGGATTGACGGAAGGTATTGTGCTGGCCACATCAGATTTAACAACTAAGGACTCTAGGTGTTTACGATCAAGTGCGTGAGTCTCTTCGACGACGGCTGCAACTTTGTTTACAATTGATCGTAAACACCTAGAGTCCTTAGTTGTTAAATCTGATGTGGCCAGCACAATACCTTCCGTCAATCCTGTGTATTATGTACAAATTCCATACATAAATTTTCTAAAAACCAATGAGTATTGGACCTAAGTGTATTAGAATTTTTTTCTTGTTTTCATCTCTACTATCACCTGCTAAAGTGTGTAAAGTTTTTTTATTAACACCCTGTAGAGTTGAAAAATTATATTTCATAAATCCTAAATTTTGTAATAATAGGGATATAGTTTCATAAAATTGTTTTCTAAAATTGTATTTCATTTCTGTTCCGTTATAATTATTATGTTTTAACGTTGTGTTTTTCACATAAAATATTCATCCATGTTTGTTATAGTTTTATTACTAAAACATTTTTATTTCTGACTTGATTTAACCCTGAAGATGATCATTGTATGATCGAAACGTTGGTTTAAAATCAAAATTAAACAACTTTAGACTGTGTTCCGACTATTTTTTCCTCCCTCAACCAACTTCCAGTCGATTATCGTATTCCAACAATAAGGATATAGTTCAAAGATTTTCGACACCTTTTCATCCAGCTACAAATGGTTTAGCGGAAAGAAACGTACAAACGTTTAAAAATTCACTAAAAGCATCTTTAGATGAGAGCAGTTATATAATGAAAGGATTACAAAAATTGAATCTCATAAAACCAAACCAAGTATTAGATCAATTAAAGAAAACTATAGAACCGAATACCATCACAAGAAACTTTAATATTGGTGATCCAGAAGCTTTCAGAATTTATAATTGTTCAGATGAAAAATGGAAATATGAGACCATTGAATCAAATGAGGGACAGCTTCATCATTATTTTATTAATGTTGGGGGTTTAATTCATTGCCATGTGGATCAAATACGTAACACAGGTGTGGTACAAAATAAAAATAGCCAACATTCTACAATAAAAACTTTTCATTTAATTTCATCTTCCCATTCAATTTAATCTTTTTTTAAAGAAATTGCTGACGAAACTTCAGTTTCTGAAATGAGTACCCCATTAGCTGCAAATACAAAACGCCAATACCTGTAAGTAAGCCAATACATGCAAGGACTTCTGAGATACTCGTACCTGAGACACCTGAGACTACTACAAACACAACTCAACATCAAGTGGCTCCCACTCCGAAATCAAGATTTGGGCGACCTTAGAGAAAACCACATAGATTAATATATAATTAGTATTAAATTGTTTTTGTTATTATCTGTCTGTAATTTAGTGAGGAGGAGATGATATGTATTTTTTTACATAAATATTATTTATTTATCAAGTAGTCGGAAAAAAACAAATTGTCATGATAAATGTGTCATAATCGTAAATAAATAAACGATTTAACTAGACTAATTTATATAATAATAATAATACTCATTATTCATTCGGATGAAACATCATATTCGTGAATAATAAGTGCCTTAATCCCTCATACTTTAATCCGAACATTCCAGTAATCCAAAGTACTGAGGTGTGGTACAGACAGAATATGTGTGTGTGTGAGAGAGAAAGAAACAGGGGAGTAAGGATTTTGAGAAGACCAAGCTGATTTTTTTTTCTAAATTATAGATATCTATTCACATGTACATATTTTAATACAAAAACATTCATTTTTTTTTCAACCGTATTTTTTAATTAAACTCTATAATGCGAATTTTTCATTCATCCTAACACCCATCTGCTTTAATTATTTCGGATTAGTTAAACTCCACTGTACTATTATTAAGCCTGGTTTATAGATTGCACAGAATAGAATGGAACAGAATAAGGATTTATAGGTTGCATGGAATAGAATACTTTGGAATAGAATGACGTCACTTTTGTGTCACTTTTACACTAAATTAACTAATTTATTAGTTATTTTTTATTTCACTAATTTCATTTAGAACCGAATAAATAATATCATTGTTTTTGCTAAAAAAGATAGTATTTCTGCAGAAAAACTGTTGTTCATGGTAAGTTTTTAGGTTAGGGGATGGGCCACAAGCAACGAAGTCACACCAGTCACACGAATATTAACGGAGCAAGCCAAATGGAATAGAATGGAATAGAATAGAATAGAATAGAATAAGAAATAAAATTTGGTTACTTCCTATTCTATTCCATTCTATTCTATTATGTCAAGTATAAATGGTTCCATGCATTTACTTTGGTTTATATTTCTATTCTCTGTGCTATTCAATTCTATTCTATTCTATTCTATGTAATCTATAAATCAGGCTTTACTCGTATAAATATGATTTAGTAAAAATTCTAACCAGGAAAAATCACATTCAGAATCCAAACTACTGCAATTTGTCTCACTTTTAATAGAATTGTCATTCGACGGATGCCTTAAAAAATAAATGATTATTTATTACTCACAGAAATCAATTTAAAACATACATGAATACTGTATAAATCAATTCGTGAAACAGCGAATTTTCTTTAATTTTTTCTAAATACTGCGCCTCACATATAATTTTCTTAAGACAAGCCTCACCATTCAAATGAAATCTAAAATTTGAAGTTCTTCATTTATTGTTTTCAACATTATTAAACCTCTTACGTGTTGAAGACTTTCGAAATCTCATCAAAGATTTCTCTCCTATGCCTTGTGTGCATAGTTAAATCTTTCACATACGATTTGAATGTTTTACTTGGAAGATTAAATTGTGCGTCACATTCAATTGCAGTTCGAAAACCTTTTGGAACTTGTAACAGAAAATCCTTCAAACTCGATATTGACACCTAGTAAAAGAAAAACAGAATTCTTTTCAAATATTATTCAAAAGTAATATCAATAAAAAAAATCATGGGCATAAAATAATATCCAAATGTTTCTATGCAAAAAAAAAATTGAAGAAAATTTTAATTTATTATTTTTACTTACTTGTAAATTACTACCTTCTGGAAAAACAAGAAACCTTTTCTTTCTTGATAATATTTTATTTTCTTTATTTGTGACAAATTGTAACAATACATTATCAATTAATAATGTAGCAAATAAAGTAAACAATAATCGCATCTTTTTTGTTATACTGAAATCTTATTTGAGTTCTTCATATTTTTAAAATATTTTTTCTAATAATTTCAATAAACAGTAGGTACATGTGAGATTTTAAAAACTAATATTAACATTTTTTTGTTTGATTTTGTTATTATATATAATATATATTTTGAAACTAGATAAGTATAAATAGAAAATGTATATGTACAGTGTGAACACTAAAAATCGTGAAATAGGCATTTAACATGGGAAAATAGTTTTTTTTTTCAAATATCATCTGTTAGTGGAAGTTTTTGATACGGTTAGAAAGATTATTTAATAGAATATCTAAATACTCCTAATTTAGAGGCTTATTATTGAAATATTTATGAAAGTATAATGTTATTTGACAGTTATAATTTAGAATTTATTAAAAACAGTAATCATGGAAACATCTTTGATAGGTGAGTTGTTAGAACGAGACACCACAACAATTTTTCAGGAGTTCATATCCCGCCCAGTTCATATTTTTATTTTCATTATTTTTTTAAAAATGTATTATTAAATAAATTATAGAATTAAACCATAAATTGTTTGGTAATCAAGTATTTTATTGACTAAGTGTACAAGAAGTGAAATATGAAAGTTTATAACAAGAAAGTAACTAAAAAATAAATAAAATATGCTCAAAATACGATCCGTTCTGTATTAAGCAATAATAATAATAATTATAATAATATTTACTTTATTGAGAAAAAAAATCTCAATGGCGAGGTTCAGCCAAGGCTGTTCTTCCACCTACCCATCATATTACAAAGAAAAATATATGTAGTCTAACAAAAAAATCAAATATATAGACTAATATACAGGTGAATATAAGAACTAAAATAGTATATAAAAGAAAATTAATTGAAGACAAAAATAAATACAAAAATAATAGAAATGTTTCCACGTACATTAACTATTAATTACAGGTTATTTGTAAAAGTTTTGTACATATTTTTTAAATGTTCTATATGACAGAGGTTTCCAATCATTTGGAATATTATTGTACAGTGTTGGAGCTACAGTAAAATTTTTGAAAGATGTCCGATCAAGGTCGTCTATGAATTGTATGAATTCAGATTTTTGCTCCGCGCATTATGACAAATTCAGTAGTGTCGTTTGCTTAGTTTTTATGAGGGTACATAAGATACTACTGTTATTTTATTATTATAAAAATATATGTTACAAGAAAAGCATTCAAAATTCAAAAATAAGTCAACTGGTAAGTTTATTGGCAAATGTAAAACCAAGTATGTGGAAAATAAGATACTGATACAATATCAGTGTCAGTGACACTGACAGAAAATAACGTTATTCGTACGGCTATGAATTAAGGTAATGTATCTCAATTAAAAAATAAACTTACGTTACAGCGAAAGTATTATAAACAACGAGCATCGTTTTAAAGTGGAATGTCCTAGCTTAGCCGAAACAATATTAATTTTTGAAAGACAAGCGTGTTATATCTATCCTTATCGCACATGCTTATAGCCTTTGCAAAGGAAAGAGATAAATGTATGCCAATTTGTTAATTCGTTCATGATACAGATGACCTTCATCGGACATCAAAAATTTTACTGTAAGTAGGAAAAAGAACTTTTAAATTTAGTTTTATCGTATGATGGTACTATGTACAAGTTCTTGCCACGTAAATTATAATTATCGTTTTTTAAAACTAGTTTGTCGTACAGATACTTAGGACACTCTGTAATTTTTATTTTGTGTTTAAGACAAAGTAAATGTATATTTAGTCGATTATTAATAAAATTCAGACCAGCTGTTCTAGTGTAGAATTCATTTCTTACGTTAATTCCATCGCAGACAACCATCATGCTGGTAAAACATTGGCCTCTCGTTGTTACCCGCTAATTTTGGCATAATTTAAGATCAATTAAAACTGTCGTACATAAAATATTGAAGGATACATATTTGATATAGCCTAATGAAACTTGCGTGATTAAAACACTCGTCTCATTGCCTCGTGATTTAACATCACACGCGTTTCATTCTGAACGCTATATCAAACTTGTATCCTTAATATAAATTATAAAACCGACCCATAATCCATTAATATATAACATATAATTAAACATTATCGTATCCATTATAAATATGGTACATAATTAAATTCAATAAAGAAAACTCACATTTTTCGTATATTTCATTGTTGCAGCTTTCATAATTATTTAAGAAATGCTGGTTTCTGAAAATCAATAGGTTTTAGTTTGTTACTAGCGTTTGTCATATTTTTTGTACTAACGAAAATATTGTAACCAATAAATGTTGAAATAAAGAATCTTCTTCAATAGGTGATAGTTTCTTTACTTCACATAATGTTCTTTTTATACAAGAATGTCCATCAAACCCGAACCTACAATTTATAAATTTAGGCAGTGCCAGCGCCGGTTCCCACATATTTACAGCCAGTGGTCGGTAAGTCCTCCCGATGTCAAGATTATTTTTTAAAAAATGTCAATAAGTACAACACAATTTAGTCTCTGAATAAACCTCTCGGTCATTTATCAGAGACTGGTCCACTCAACCAGAACACACAGACGCGTTTCACTCTTATTGGAGCTCATCAGTGTGGTGCACTGAAGCCTCTACTGAGAAGGTTGAGCGGACGGAGTTTTATTTTTTATTATTTACTACTGCCCAAGCTCGCGAGGTTTCTCGATAGATGGCTTTGCAGGTTTCATATCTTTGTGGGATGTTTTTTAATCCGTCCGCTCAACCTTCTCAGTGCCTCCTAGAGGCGTCAGTACACTACACTGAAGAGCTCCAATAAGAGCGAAACGCGTCTGTGGTTCTGGTTGAGTGGGCCAGTCTCTGATAAATGACCGAGAGGTTGATTCAGAGACTGAAATCTTGTGAAATGTGCCAAGTGTAATTTAAATATTATATTAGAACAGTTTGACCAAGTATCGCAATAATTGTACTTTGTACAGTTTTTTTTTTTCTTTGTCGTAATACCATAGCGTTATTATGATTTAACAGAACTAAACACGTAAGTGAAAAGGGATCTATAACGGACACCGGCCGATAAGGATTATAAGAGACGCACGAACGAAAAAGAAAAACAAAAAATCTGATGTGGCCAATACAATACCTCCCGTTTAATTTAATTTTTATTCATGTAAATTCTTAAAATTAAATTTAAATACCGGGTTCGATCCCGACCGACACCAAATACATATTTCGAATTTTAAGTGGCAAAAAATGACCCCTGTGATAGTGCATCATTTATTGCTGGCGTGGAGGCAGTGAGGCACTCTCGTGAGGTGACACATGGTAAACGCCCGCAGGGTACAAATATGTCATCATCGTTACCGAAGTCTGTGTACAAAGTAGATTGGCTCACCCAGCAATGGGTAATATGCCGTGATGATATATATTTTTATTATCTTACTTATATTCCTACGTATTTACTTATGCTAAAACTGTATTAAGTTCCTTTCCATATAATTATTGTTCCATTTACTATTATTATTTGAAATGATTAGTTTGTTGACAGTGACATATATCTGTCAGTTACAAACATTTGAGATCTGAGCTGTGCAATCATGGAGTTGTGTTTAAGCCATAGGCTCCGGGATTAAAATTATAGAAAATTTTATAAATTTATCCATAAAATATATAAAAAAGTATTAACGGAAACCTGTAGAAAATTTAAAAACTTTAATTTTTATAATAACAAATCTCGAAAAAATAACATTTAAAGGCATTTTTCGAAGAAAAACCTTTTTGAGCTTCCAGTAAAGTGCCATTTCCGGTTATCTGATTTACACCAAAATCTAATGACATCTTTCCATATAAGAATAAGGTAAAAATACAAGGTTTCAATATTTTCTGAACGATAATATTTAAGTCAGAGCGTAAAGAGGATCCACACACACACACATATATACACACAGTCATCATCGTGACAATGTTAAAATTGGATTGTAGGGACCTTAAAATGTGGTCATTTACCAAAATCTCGATATGCGATTTTTACCACGATCCCTGTACCTCCCTTACCAAGGGTAGCGGGAGGTAAAAGGCGTCTAAAAACGGCGTGCGTTATTATAACGGCCGCCGGTCGTTAAAGTTTATAACAGTCGCCTGCAATTAAGGATAAAGTATTTCTAAAAATATCACAGTATCGTGAAGAGCTTTATGGTATTACGAAAAAATTTGAACGCCACACAGCCGATATGCAAATAACAGACTCGGCTGATTATATACCTCGGCTATTGCCTCGGTTTACAAACTTCAGCCGCGTCCGTTATTTGCTTCATATCGGCCAAATGACGTTAATAACTATTATGTATTAGTTCATTTTTCTTACACTTCAATAGCTTTCGAAATTTCATTATAAATATCCCTCCGATGTCTATAATGATAAAGATAATTTTTAATATTCTTTATCTGATCTTGGCCAGGTATTTTGAACATAACATCCATTTCTATCAACGTAACAAATCCTGGCGGGTTTTTCATTAACAGATTTTTAAGTCCAGAAACTGTAACCTGAAACCATTACTTGTAATCTGTTTTCCATATTTCAGGATGGAACTTACAAGTACATTGCTTCCATCTGGAAACTGCAGGAAGCGTTTCTTTCTGGAGATAATGTCATTTCTTTTGTGAGTAAATTGGCAATTAGTTATATTGAATAGAAATAAATAAATCATATATAAGGAGAACTGCATTCTATGTTGAGTAGGGTCGTGATTTACTGGCAATTTCTTCACAGTGGGAAGTTTGCAATGTTTGTTATTCTAGTGATAATTACTCTATCTGCATACTACTTGTGTAATTATAGCTGTGCGAATAATTTATTTAACTTTTAATTAACTCGTCAGTAATTACACCTTGTACTGACAACAAGACCGTGTCAATTATTTTCATAATAATTTATGAAATATTTATTACATAGCGGTGCACTCACTATTAATTTATGATTGAAATTATCTACTTTTTTTTAAAATTCAAAACAAACAATTTATAGATTAGAAAGTAAAAAAATAAAGACTATACTGGGTGTTTCCATTAAAACAATCAGCGCTTTTTTGGGCGAACTAATGGTTTTAGAGAAAAATGTTATATACAAAAAATCTGATGTGGACACCACACGACTTCCTTGTACGATTATTAAACTATACATATTTTTTTAATAAATAAATTATAAAATATTAACTTTAACTTCAAAACAGTAAGATATCTAGCGCCCATAAAGGGAGTTTTTAAAGAGAGTTTTGATTACAACAAAGAAATATTTGATTACAATGAATATGACTAATTTCACAATAAAAATATAATATTTGTTATTGTACGAATCATAAAATTGCTCGTATTTAACGTAATTTGACATGAACATTTTTTTTTATTTTTTTTGTCCTAATCCATAGCAAGCTTTATTACAAAAACAAAAAAGTATATAATTTTTAAATTTACATATGTCGCTAATACAAAGGGCTAATTTAATATTACTTGATGTACTAGACGCAGAAATTAATTCTCTAAAACTTTATTTATTTCTAAAATCAAAATAAAATCATTTTATTCAAGAAAAACTGTTAACAACTTCAATAAGTAATATATCACTTCCGGTTAGCCTATTTTAACCAAAATATATTATATTATTTCGATTGATATAAAAGTCTTGTATACCAAATTTGAAAAGTTTTGGATTATATTTTAAAACAGTTTTTCATTAAAATCTATTATAGGCTTCATGTAAAGTACCACTTCTGGAAATTGTGTAATAACCAGAAAGGGAGGTGCACTAGATGTTATAAGAGTCCTAAATACAAAATTTCAACTTTCTACGGCTTACCGTTTTTGAGTTATGCGAGATACGTACGTACGTACTAGGGTACCATTATATACAGGGTATGGCCATGGGGCAAGATCGCCGCCATAAGCGAGCCAATGTCAAACATACTGATAATTCATTTCCCTATTTATTTGTAAGAAATGTGATATTATATTATACAAGAAAATTAAATAATCACACTATGAATCTATAAAGGTAATAAAAATTCATTTATTTAAGAGATACACAAATATTATTATGACAGATTTAGAGGTTATGTACAGCATATGATATAGGTTGTTATTATCACATCAAATTTAATAACTGTGGTTAATATTTACATAATAAGTATATATTTTATACTTACCTTTTAAAAAATTAAATGCTTGTGCGTAATATTGGTCATTTTTATGTATTTTCAATATTGCCAGTCATCGTAGTCAGTATCTCAAGAAAATATGCAAATAAATAAAATAAAAGTATTACTTACACTTTAAATAAATATTAGAAGTATATTTAAATGTGTTTTGCAGTAAAATAAAGCAAATAGCCACGAAAATACATAATAATTTGCGCAACAACAACGAATATGACAGTGGCCCTCTAATGGCGGACGAAACGCGAGCCACGTCATGGCCATACCCTGAGTATAAAGGTACCCTAGTACGTACAGACGTCATGACAAAATTAGTCAAAATTGATTCAGGGAAGATCAAATGATCAAAATGGATATTTCCGCTGAAATCTGAAAACCGAAATTTATCGCGATTACAATACTTCCTTTACTTACGTACAAGGAAGTAAAAATGATCAAGAATAAGAGGCTAATTTGTCAATCAGTAATAACAAACCGAATATTCAAGCAGTGGCTCTCTAACGGTAGAACAAAATTATATATTTTTAAACGGTACCCAATATAATTTTTTAGCCCATAGAGATTTCAACGATATAAATATTGTATAGGATTGAATAACTATTATTTTGAGAAAAATCGTATACAAAATTAGAAGTAATGTAATAAAAAAATTGCTTTACTACTAGTGTAACCTAGGTAAAACACATATAGCATGGCCTATTCCAATATTGTATTATTATTTTTAATTTTCAATACCATTTTTCTCGAAATAATTGTCATACAACCCTATACAATATTTATATCGTTGAAATAAAAAAAACTGTTGTGGTCAGCACAATACCTTCCGTCAATCCTGTGTATTATGTATAAATTCCATACATAAATTTTCTTGCAAAAGATTCAAAATTTCAGTAAAATTATTTCTTAAACAAACTATGCAAATTGCACTTGACACTGACATCTTCTTCTTCTTTGGCTTTCCCCATTCGTTAGGGGTCGCTATTTTTTATTTTCTTCTTCCACTCATTTCTGTTTTACGTGTCGTTCTCATTCAATTCCTTTTCTCTCAAGTCCTTCCATCTTATCTTTGGTCTTCCTATGTTTCTTCAACCTTCTATTACTAAGCTATTCATTTTTCTACCAATATATTCTTCATTTCTCCTCATGACATTTTCAAACTAACGTAATCATCTCGCTTGTATCTTTCTAGAAACTTGTAACACTAGAGTTATTTCCTTACCTATCTTTCCGTGTCTTCCCCAACATCTACTTCAACATCCTCATCTCTGCCACATTAATTTACTTTTTATTTCTACTGACATCTGTTAATTTGAATTATATGAATATATTAGCAGTGACAGAAGGTAAAAAGTACTTATATTTTAAAATATTAAACTTAATTTATTTACTGAAGGAGAGTACATAAAATATTAATCTATTCTATATCTA
Source organism: Harpalus rufipes (assembly GCA_951394225.1). NCBI lineage: Eukaryota > Metazoa > Arthropoda > Insecta > Coleoptera > Carabidae > Harpalus > Harpalus rufipes. Next base: position 13,905,478 of record OX596283.1, read on the forward strand.
TTATATCCTAATATCATTTCAATAAGTGAAATATGACAATTAGGAAATATTTGGGTACAATTTTGTTTTTCACGTCCCAATGAATGAGCCCAATGATAATGCAAATGGTCTTCTGGTTCCAAATAGTGCATTCTTTCCAATGGAAAACTAAAATAATAATCATTAAATCCACAAGTCCAAACTTCAAGAAATATATATTTACTAAAATAATCGTCTAATAATTTCCTCCAGCATATTTTCTCCATTGCTATTTAATATTTGAACCACTTCACATAGGGCTTTATACACACATGATTTTCCATCAAGGCCCATTCTAAGGAGAGAAAAACAGTTTATTGATATTATGAATTTCAAAATTAAAAAGTATACATTTTATTTAGATTGTATATTTCTCTAATGCCCAGTTGCTTAAAATTTAAACTTTCTATTCTATTTACATTGAAATTAAAAATTATTCAATTGGAATTAACATCAATTTATTTTCTTAACTGAATGAAATCAAGTTTAAATTTTAAGTATCGGTAGTGCAACTGGGAATAAATAACATCGCTCATAACTTAAAAAAAAACACGACTCGAGTGCTCGAGATTTTCAAGCGTGAGTTTTATAAGTTTGGTTAGGTTATGTAGAGGTGTATTGGTTAAATTGACAATATCGTATCCAAAACGAAATATCAACTGAGTTATACAGTCAAAATTTCGATACGTACTTGTTTTATTAACATTTAAGACTTTAACTATAATGGGAGCAACTGGCCCGAGAGACATTGCATATAAAAATGTCTTAATATTCATATTACAATTTTGTCGTAAGATCTTTGTCGTTTTATGAAACGTCTAGACAGATTATAAAGTATCGCTAAGTCAGCGAAGGTTTGAATATCTGGACTCGTTCTTGAAATGAACGGGCGTTTTATAAAAATACGGTTTATACAATCTGGCTGGATAATTAACAGGAAGAAAAGTTACAAATAATTAACTCATATGATTTTGATGCAATTTATATTTTATAATTTGAAATTCTTTTTGACAAGTAAATAGTATATTACATCCAAGGTGAGATATGTTTCATTACAGCCTAGAGCTTATATGAGATACAGCACGAGGCTATAATAAAACTCCCACCGAGGTATGTATATTATTTTATTCACATTCATCCTCTTTTTAAATCATTTTCAGAATAAATTATTAAGTTATAACTTTTAATTTTGTTAATATTTTTTGACAGTTCTATCAAAATTTGTTTTGCCTACTTTATTATAGGAATCTATGACAATGTTGCTAGGCAACCCCTATACGTAAACATTTCCAACCCGTGGGGTGGAAGTAAAATCTATTATTTCCCACCCAAGAGATTGTCACTGCAGTTCGGGCTGTGATTGTGATTTTGTGAATCCTGATTAGTTTAATCGTGATCCTTTTGAATCATGATTTAAAAATTATATCAAGAAAACAACTTGAATGATATAAACACCATCTAGCGTCAAATGTTATATGCAGACCAATGCAAACTAATTTATTATATTTTATAAAGTGTTATAGTCAGCACATTAAAAATGGATCATATAGAAGTAGTAAAAAAATGTTCTTGATAACATATGAAGTATGTTTACTTAAAACAAATGTTTTATGTAACATATTTTCTTTGTTTTCAAAAGTACGGTGGGTCATTACATGCTTTTGTAGGAAATTCACATTTCCTTTGATGCAACAAACCCCACATTAATAAATTTCCAACTCTCGAAAACCTATTGTCAACCATTTTTAAATTTGCTCTGAATTGAATCCGTGTGATCAGTCTAAAAGGATGATTCAGAAGAGAAAGGGGAAGGTTGTCTAGTGATCACAAAATGAGAAAGTGGGGATAACGAATAGGAAACGAAAAAACATACTTCTTAATCATGATCACTTTGATGATTTAGATTGCGAATCGTAGCCCGAAGGAACACGGCTATTACTATAATGATTGTGAATAAACATTATTACATTTGTTTGTAATTTTGTTTCAATTCAATAGCTCTCTTTAAAAAATTTTTTTTTTTAATTTTAAATTTAATTTGCTCGATTAGAAAACGAATTTAAATCCCTTCAACATTTATTTGAAGCGTTATTGGCTAAAATTAACAGGCCCCTTTTCCTAGTTTGTATATTGTAAAATGTAAAACATACGCGTTTAAAATTATTTCCAATTTACTATACAGATTTCTTCGATGTCTTCTTCGTGAAGTTTCTTTTGATTCTAAATTTTTTAAATACTCAAAAACAGTTCTATTGGGTAACTCATAATTTATTCCAAAGTTTAAAACTTCTGTAAATATTGTTGTTGGCATTTCCCAGAGATTTAGTGTTTCACAAAAGGCAACCTATAATTATATCATAATTTCAATAAATATTTATTTAATCTAATATAAATTTACTTACTGTTAACACGCTTCCTTCAGGGAATACCACATATCTCTTATGTCGAGATAAACTCCCTGATTTTGAATGTGATAAGTACAGATTTGATAAAAATATAAAAAATTGTACAGAATTTATTTTCATTGTAAATCTTTTGTGTTGCACTGCAGATGCAATATTTTCCTATGAGTACAACTGGTTCAATAACCGATCCAACTCCAATGCTAATTGTAACACAAATTATCATATTTCTGTGGTAAACTGAACTGTTATATGTATTATGTATATAGACATTTAGATCAATTATTATTCTTATATGTATTTTTATATCCCGCTAGACCAGGAAGAGACAAGCATCGCAAATATTCAAAAAACTTATAAAAATCTTATATTCCTACTAACTAATGAAGAAAGTAACTAATTAGATTTTGGTGCAAATCGGATAAGCGGAAGTGGCACTTTTTGAAGCACTTTGTGCCTAAATAGTTTTTCTTTAAAAAAAACCTTTACAAGCATATAACTTCTCATAATTTTTTTGCAATCGACGATCTGTTGTTCATTCCTGGCAAAGGTTGAGCAAATTATTCCGAAGAATAACAAATGATGAAGGTTAAACCTGATGATACGAATAGGGCGCCCATTCACAATATCAAAATTCATGGTATCTAGCGCCCTCTCGGCATCTGTAGGATGGTGGAAATTCACGTACACATAGCTAAGTGAACAGCGGCTAATAAAGTCGCGGCAAACATGCAGCGTCAGTGAAGTGCCGGCGAGAGAAAATTTTTCATAGAGCAATGCTTCCGTTAGGTCGGGGTGTCCCCAACGTATAGAGAAGCTATCGGGTCACTGTTAATTGGAATTATAGTCATACAACTTAAATGCAATAACTTCTTTACGTCCATTTATTCTTTTCTCAACCTAATAATATTCTACTTTTAAATATCACATATTATTATTTTACCATATTTAGGAGGATGACATTTACTTACTTTTTATAAAATTTTGTAAGTTTTATAATTTTCTTTAGATTTTTACCTTCCGTCATCTAGGTAATGAAGGTATTGTCTTTGGTCAAAAAAATCAATAATGAGTTTTTAGTGAATAAGCATGTTGTCCCTATAATACGATTTTACCATTTTTACGATGATGTCTGCATGTATGTATGTGTGTGTCTGTGTGTCTGTGTGTCTGTGTGTGTGTGTGTGTGTGTGTGTGTGTGTGTGTGTGTGTGTGTGTGTGTGTGTGTGTATGTGTGTGTGTGACGAAAGTTTCGGATCGTGATGCACGCGAGACGAGAGGTATTAAATATCAACCTCTTTCATTTTCGGCCCTGTAGTTTCGATATCGCTCTCATTCTCGCACATTTTTTTAGGCTTCGTCTCGTTCTCGAGCGTGAGTCTCGCTGTAAAAATAAGCTTTTTTGTACTGCGTATTTTCGTCACAGTTTAACTACAAGAGACAAGTTCGCACCAGTCGTACCGTCGTCCGTGAATTTACAATCGTAGAACTTATAACTTTAAAGAGAATAAACATAAAATAGTGATCACCAGATAATTTCAATACGAAAATATGTTTATTCATTTACGGTTACCAGAAATGACAAGTTACTAAATAATTTAAGTTGTCTCTAAAATGACTAATTTATTACAAAATTATGATTTCTAAACTATTTCAATAAGAACATCTGTTAATACATTCCTGTCATCAATAAAATTTAATTAAACATTAAAAAAATCTTTTTGTAAGTAATAGTAAACTTTATCATTATGCAACCATTTAAGAATCATTTAGACATCAAAAAACCGCTACTCTGGGCATTCGCAGGTAAGGCAGAAATGTTGGAGAAAAACTAGTTCTGTTGGATGCAAAATCGATTTTTACTTTATTTGCATTTCCTCACTCCCGACTTTAGAGTCTAGATAGAGTCAAAAAATATAGTAGATTCGTATGATTTTCAAATTCACGTGTTCTATAGACGAATTAGTGTTGATTCCATCTCTTGTAAATCGTTCTCCTATTTATTTCTCATTGAATTTACGAATCAAAGCTATAAAGTTATGAACATCTTTATTGCGAGACACTCTCGAAATTTCTCACACTTGTTATATCGATCTCACCTCGAATATTAATCCGCAATCTCGGTCTAATTCTCGACGTAAAAAACGTGTTTAAAATAAAGATAAGTTCTTAATTAGGCTTAAATGAATTTGATTATGAAAACGGAACGGCCCTTAATTACATATTTTTTTTTAACTTTTGTGCTTATAATATGTTTACTATATTTAAAAAAAAGAAATTACACATCCTTCACAAATTACGAAGTAAACATAATAATAACAATTTTCTGATGCATTAAATGATCCATTATGATCTAATTAAAATAGTATCAAAGCATTTCTAGTTAACAACACAACACAATTCATGTTATATTGAATTAAATTTGTATTGTTAAAAACTCAATCAAACTAAAAGTACACTCTGAATAAACAATCCCACAAATTCCTTGTTTAGATTGGCCAAATTTTTCAGCAGATAAAAATTCTTGATCCATTGGATTTAATATTTCATCATTTGTGAGTGACGGTCTGAAAATATTTACGTATTAACCAGTATTTTTTCGAAATTATTTTATTTACCTGAATATAACATGATATATTTCTTCAAAAAATCCTTTTCTATCAAATTCATGTTCTGCAAATTCACAGATACTTCTGAGTACGCAGGATTTTCCTCCAAAACTGTAAATGTATTAAATAAATATTTTGATCATTTAACAGTAAAACTGTTGAGTTATATTTCATAACTCACTATACGTTTTCCAATCACAACCTTATAACCAGGTTAAAACATTTTTGAGATTGGTTAATAATGATTTGATATCGCTAGATCTAGATTAGATATTGTAACTATCGTGATATAACTGATAATCCAAGCAATCATTGGCATAAACATGTAACATGGGATTACAGTTTTTTTTTCTATTACTAAGAGAGGTATTGGATTTATGTTAAAAATCGCCTATCCAGATTTTAGTAAATAAACACGTTTTAAGGTCCCTACGATCCGATTTTAACATTTGTACGATGATGTGTGTATGTGTATGTGTGTATGTGTGTATGTATGTGTTTGTGTATGTGTGTGTGTGTTTGGTGTGTGTGTATGTGTGTGGATGTGTGAATGTTGAAAGGATGATTTCTCAAAAACTATAAGACTTAATATCTGTTTAACTACGTATTTCTCAATCAAGCATTAATGTGAAGAACTGAAAAGGTTTTGGTAACAATTGGACAACCGAAAGCAACAGATTCTTAAAAAAAATCTTCTAAATATTTTTTTTTGATAATTTTTGTTGTTGCAAATATTACAAAAGATCAAATTCATCTTCTCGCTACTCATCTCCTAATCACTATTCATGCTACCACCCTATACTTTTAAGTACCTAACCTAAAATGGAAATGGCGAGAAGTATTGTGCTGGCCACAACAATTTTTTAAAATAATGTTTGTCTCGTAATAGTTATTTGTATCACAATTTTAAAATTTCTTTTATGATAGTCATGGGGTCGGTCTTATAAACGACGTTAAAAGCAAATTGTGAATTTCTCTGTGAAACAAATATATAAAATAAGTAAATATTTGTTTCACAGAGAAATGTACAATTTGCTTTTTGCAGTTTGGCGGTAGTCAAAATATTTCTCGGTAGAGGGCTCCGCTGGTATTAACATACCTCTACAGGCATTTTACCACTATAGATGATCATGTGATCACCGCCAGCACAACGAGTCATTGTCTCTGCTCCAGGGGTCCACTCAGTGTGGACCGGACAGAGACCACAGGTTAGACCACACTGATGAGCACCAATAAGTGCGAACCGCGTCTGTGGTTACTTGTTGTGCTGGCCGACTTCTGACGATGGCTCCATGGGAGTTGACTCAGATGTTCGTAAACTAGTGAAACTAGACGTTACTTTGTAATTTATTTTAAACGTCGTTAAATTTAACTCTATAGTAAATTTAATTAAATGAACAAATGTAACGCGAATTATTTAAATGTCAAATGTTCATTTTATTATATAAGAACGTTTATAAAACCAACCATATAATATTTAGAAATACAATATTAGCATACCTCTTTAAAAAATGACTTAAAACGATGTAAAAATTCCATCTAACTTGCGTATTCGTATTTCTCTTTTTCCTCGTAATTATTGTTTCTGGATGAGTTAAATTCCAAACATCAAAAGGTAAATAGTAATTCGCTTTGACTACATAGCCTCGTACTACGCTAATTTCCTCCAAAGCTACAGGTAGACCAAGCCCGTATATAAACTTGAATAGTAAAATTAGTTGAATCAAACTGACCAAGTTGAATTGACATTCTTTTATACCTGCACCTTAGAACCGCCACCATATGGAAATATTAAAGTTCTCTTTTCTCCACTATATGTTACTATTTCTGTATTTAATAAGAACATGATAGAAATGATACAAAATAATGTAATCATTTTGTAAACATTACTCTAAATAACTGGTTCTTTACATATTTATACAAAGTAGCGAAGTATTATTTTGTTATGTAAATACTAATTAAATTATCAATTTCTAATTTTATGCTAATTAGTTAATTACTAATATTAGTAAAATAAATAATATTTTCATATTTTTAGTAATTATCAATCTATAATTTTTTTTGCTTATACCATATTATGCAGTAAAATATAATCTGTTAGTGTAATGATCTATCTTATCAGTTATGTCTATAGTTCATAGATAACAAAAGAAAAGTTTCTACATATATGATGTTCCATAAATTATTTGCAGTATTACAATTAATTATTATTAATAATAAAATGTTGAGTACTTTATATTATTTATAATTAAACAACTCTCACACTTGTATCTTTTTATATGCTATAGACAAATGAGTATGGACTGATGCTCAACTTTTTCCCTTCCCCGCACCTTGACCCATGTCCTGCGGTGGTGCCGCTTCTTTATAACTTAGCACCTTCAACAAGTCCAGTGAATTAGAACATTGTAGAAATCTCCGGCCTATACTTATTTGACGACAAGTATAGGTAGGTATAGCCTACTCAACTTATATAGTGAAAATGATTAGGCAGAAGACTCACGTCATCAACCTGAAATAAAATTAAATATAACTTGTAGAAATTATTAGGTGTTATTTATTTTTAAAAGAAGATGAAAAAAAATGTACTGGTATTAAGTAATGTATATAATAATGATATTTACAATTATTTCTAAGTCATTCGTTATTCCTTTTACGAAATATGAAATTATTTGTTTTCAATGAATAAGTACGTTTTAAGGTCCCTACAATCCGATTTTAACATTTTTACGATGATGTCTGTGTGTGTGTGTGTGTGTGTGTGTGTGTGTGTGTGGATGTATGTGTGTGTGTATGTGTGTATGTATGTGGGATGTTGGAAGGACGATTACTCAAAAACTATAAGACTTAATCTTTGTTTAACTACGTATTTCCCAATCGGACATTCATGGGAAGATCTGAAAAGGTAACAATTGGACAACTGGAAGTAGCAGATTCTTGAAAAAAAAATCTTCTAAATACTATTTTTTGAATTTTTTTCTTGGAAATATTAAAGAAAATTAAATTCTCAATCTGACACATTTAAATTTTTTATTACATCTCTTATAGGTTTGGAGATATATACCTAGTATATAATAATATAGAATAATCTGTTGCCTAAAAAACAGTTGAGATATTTAAATGTTTATAATTGACAGATGCAAAATGTCAGTGTCAAAAATCAGATTTTTCTGGGAGGTACGAGTACATTTAATGTATATTATTGTATTATTAATTAAATATGTATTTAAATTATAGGTATGTTAATATTACATATATCCTTAAGAAATACCGCTAATACTGTTAATGAATTTGAAAATTTTTGAACATATTAGAAGAGTAGGACAAAATTCCTCATAGAACGAAAGAAGAGATACAATTTCAATTATTTGTGTGTACAAGAAATGTTAAGTTCGTTATTTATACGGCGCGAGCAGTCATGTGACTTTGTTGGCCTTGGCACGCAGATATGAGGATCCGTGTGAGAATAACGGCTAATAGTTATGTGACAATTGTCATAATTTTTCATTTAAAATTTCAAAATATTCTGATGTTTATTTGTCATCAATAGTATGAAATATACTTGTCGTGGAAAATAATCCACATGGATTTGAAAAATCATGATGTTTTAAATGAAAAATTATGATACTTGACACCTATGTACATTATTACTAGATGTCATTCTAACACGGACCCCCATATCTGCTTGCCAAGGCCAAAAAAGTCACATGACTGCTCGCGCCCTATGCAACATAAAATGAAAATGGTGAAAGGTATTGTGCTGGCCACAACAGATTTTTTTAAAAATAAAAAACAACTTATAATTACTACAAGTTATATTTCTTTTTATAGGGTTTTTTTTAGGTTGATGACGTGAGTCTAATTCCTAATTATTTGCACCATAGTGAACTGGCTATTGCCAACCTTCACAGCATACAATTACTTAATAGCCATGGAAAACAAAATTTGCGCTATCATTTTAAATATTTATATTTCTGTCATTTCGTCGCCTAAGTGGCAAACACACACATACAAACATCATTTTAAAAATAGTAAATTCGTATTCTAGGGACCCCAAAACGTGCTTATTTATTAGAAACACTACCGAATTTTTTGACCAAAGACAATAATACCTTTCTTACCTAAAGGTAACGGAAGGTGAAAATAGTATTAAAATCAATACCCTTTAAAACGGTTGAAGAAAAAAATAAATAGTTTAAAGTAAAATATATGTTGTTTGGTATATTTAATCCTTTTATAATTTAATTTTTTTATTCATATAAATAAAATGGTAATTATATATATACAGTCAAAACCGGTTATAGCGACACCGCTTAGAACGACGTATCGGATATAACGACGAAATGTACAGGTCCCGTCTTAATTCCATATAAATACCTTGCCCAAACTATCGCTTAGTACGACATCGCTTATAACGACATATTGCCTATAGCGACGATTTTTATCACAGTTTTCGGAGAAATGCATCGGCTATAGCGTCCAACGGAAAGTTTTGTTCGTTATTCTGTAATATCATGTCAGTTTTTCTAATAACACGCCGCGAAACGCATCGGTTGTTATAAGTAAACGTTATCGATATGTCACAGAAAAAAAGAAAAGTGTTTAGCATTGAAGAAAAATCTCATATAATATGGCGATTAGAAAACGGAGAACCAAATATTACCATAGCAAAGGAATGTAGTGTATCACATTCAATAATTTCAACCATTTGGAAAGACCGAGTGAAAACTAAGTCTCTTTTTGGAAAAAAAATAGCCTAAAAGTCAAGCGTGCCAGATCATCTGAACATACTGACATTGAAGAAGCTTTACTCAGATGGTTTAAGCAACAAAGAACTAATAATGTGCCGATCAGTGGCCCTCTTCTTCAGGAAAAAGCCAATGAATTTGCACGTCGTTTGGGCAGGGAGAAGCCAACATATTAACGACGAAAATGAAGACGAACAAGAACAACAGTTTATTGTACCATCACTTAACGAAGGTCTTAGTGCAATTACAATTTTGTAAAACAATTTGTCAATGAAGAATTTAATGTAAATGATTCTTATAAATCATTGAAGCAAATGCATCGTCAAATACAAAACGCGTATGGACGTCTTCAATGTAAGCTGAACTTATTATATGTATTTTGTTCATTAATAACTCGTGTGGTCTGGAATATACACACATACATATACATGTGTAATCGGTTTGACTATATATATATATATATATATATATATATATATATATATATATATATATATATAAATATATATATATCATCACGGCATATTATCCATTGTTGGATGTGCCAATCTGCTTTATACACAGATTTCGGTAATGATGATGACATATTTGTACCGTGCGGACGTTTACCAGGCGTCACCTCACGAGTACTCATTGCTGGCGTGAAGAGTGCACCACAGGGGTCATTTTTGTGCCATTTAAAATTCGAAATATTTGGCGTCGGTCGGAATCGAACCCGGTTCCTCAGATTCGCGACCAAACACTCAGGCACGCTGCCCCCATATAATATTTTAATGGTTACTCCCGAGTTGTATGTATTTATAAATCACATTTTACAAACCTATTTGTTAATATATTTCGTATGCTTACAATACAGTCGTTCGCCTCTAGCTGTGACGTTACAAAATAAATATTCAGGCCTGTTATCTCGTGTGGCCTTGACCTCGACTGAACCAAAACATATATTAAAATTCTATTTGTAGCTGTACCTTTAATGTAAATTTAAATATATCATAATGAGACATGGCTATTTTTTTATAATATTAATACTCATTAGAGTTATAAGATTATAAAATGTACCACCCCTACATATTAATAGATTTACTCCCGTCGTTCTGTTAGTCCATTAACTATTATTCTTATGATAACTTACTATCAAATTTGTGCTTGATATCTTTACATAATCGCAGAAAGATTCAATCTTGTCAATATTTGTATAAATTATTAAATAATATCATAGATGACTCAAACACCCTATCATATATTCCACTTTTCGTTCCGCGCACATCTTCACGTAATAAAGTAATGTTTAAGTGTACTCTTGCTCGAAGAAATTATGAAATGAAATCCCCAATCCGTCAATTACGTACTATTTTCAATGATGCAAGTACTAGAATTGATATTGATATATTTGCAGACTCTTTTTCTAAATTTATACGTTTGTTAGCTACTATTTTTCTACCTATTGTACCTCACTTGTAATTTTATTGTATTGCAATAATTTTGTTTATGATACTGTAAATCATCTAGATATGCTTTGTAAAGGTTTCTTCTTTTTCTTTGTTGTAATATTAGTATATATGTGTAATATTACCTATTTCTTTTTTGTCTAATTTGTGTCTACACAATAAGTTTGTAATGTATTTTTCATTCATCCCCCTGTAATTGGGACTTCTGTCCTGTTGGATGGATTATAAATAAATAAAATAAATAAATAAATAAACATGCTTCGGGGATTAACCAAAAATCTAGTCTACTACCTACTATAAGTTTTTTTTAATTTTTTTTTATACTTTATTATTCATTGAACAGTTGGCGGTCTTTCCGTTGGTAAGTGGTAACCGATCGCATCATAAATGTAGTAAGTCAGTTAACTTTATGTTTTACAAAATAGTATTCCACTGAAGTAATAGAAATACTACCAATAAATACTTATTATTACAGTTTTTTCGCAGAATTTTCTTATCCAAACATTGTGACTAGGAAAGTTGAAATAATATTTTGAAATATCATATATCTCAATTTCGTCACATGACGCGTCATAATAAAAATTCCGTTAGCTTTGGATCCCATTACTTCCTTTTATCAAACGTGATTATTCCGCACTCTTAACAGTTATTTATCAGCCACGAACCAGTGACATTTCTACAGCTCTGATATGCAACGGCGTACTCTAACATGGGCATCAAAAGCAGCGGAGAATATTACTGCAGGGGGTACGTAACGTAGAGAACACTATGAAGAAGATGCCCATATCAACAATCATATGTTGTAGAACAAGAAAATGAAAGAAATGGCGACTGTAGAGCACAAACGGAATTATTGCAACAGAAACAAGAGAAGAGAGTTATTCGGGATATCAGATTGGAAAGGATACGGGATAATGTTCAGGTTAGTTTTATTTTGTGATAATATTGTGTATATGTCACTTGAGAGCAAAGACAGTTTATGCAGTGGGTGGCGGTTAGGAGTGAACAGAGGGATTTAACATGGATTTCATTTTTATGAAATTTCCTGTTCATTTTAAAAGAAATTTCAAAATTTCGGTTTATTAATAACAATAGCCATGGCATTTGTTTCCTATTTTTCTGGTTTTCATAATTATTTCAAACGACAAACGTCACAAATAAATTCCGAATTCTTCCTCATTCAAATAAACATAAATTGTTTAATTTAATTCTTTCCCATAATTTAAATTGGTGTTGGCCGTTTATTAATAATTTATAAAAACCAGAAAAAAGAAAACAGGTGCCATGGCTATTGCTACTAATAAATCGAAATTTTCAAATTTCTTTTTAAAATTGTGAAGAATGTACAAATTTCATACATAAATTTTCTTGCAAAAGATCCAAATTTCCAGTAAAATTATTTCATAAACAAACTGCAAATTGCACTTAACACTGACATCTTCTACTTTAGCTTTTCCCATTCGTTAGGGGTCGCTGTTTTTTATTTTCTTCTTTCATTCATATATATTTTGCGTGTCGTCCTCATTCAATTCCTTTTCTTTCAAGTCTTCAGCAATACAGTCCTTCCATCTTATCTTTTGTCTTCCTCTGTTTCTTCTACCTTCTACTACTAAGCTATTCATTCTTCTTCCAATATATTCTTCATCTCTCCTCATGACATATGTAAACCAATGTAATCGTCTCTCTTGTATCTATCTAGAAACCTATATTACTCGAGCCATTTTCTTTATCATTTATTTCCTTACCTTATCTTCCTGTGTCTTCCCCAACATCAATCTCTACATCCTCATCTTTGCCACATTCATTTTCTTTTCATTAATATTACCATCTGTCAATTACTTTAATAAATTAGAAGTTTCCATGGTTAGCATAGCTGGCTGATTCGTGAAATTTAATATCTTTATAATTCTTTAACTCTATATCTAATGAATATGAAGTACCTATAAAATGCAAGCCAGTCATATATAGGATAATATATTCTTTAAATTTTATAATAACATTAAATGTCAATAAATGATATTTAATTGCTTTTTTGCAAGAAAAACTGCTAAAAGTTGCAAATGAGGGTACTTCCGGTGGACCAATTATAACCAAAATCTAATCATGTCTGCATATGGATCTAAACTCGAGGAATGCGAAAAAATTATAAATTTTGGAATCGTCGTATTGCAGTTATTCGATCCGAAACGATCGTCACATACAGACGCACGCACACACACAGAGACATCATCGTAAAAATAGTAAATTCGTATTCCAAGGACCCCAAAACGTACTTATTCATTAGAAACCCACTATCGAATTTTTTGACCAAAGACAATACCTTCCTTACCTAAAGGTGACGGAAGGTAAAACTGTAAAAAATAATTTTATATGCAACTTTTAAGAGAGCAGGAAAGACTGTACGTTTCCTTTAACCTAGTAGGCACAGAATTTATTTTATAACCTCAGAACCTTTTTTGTTTCTAAGTTGAGATAAATTTGTTTTTCTACAAACATTATTAAAAGTAGGCTTTTTAACGTTTGTTTCTAATGTTAAAAATGTCATATTATGTTAAAGTATTTCACTTTTAATCCTAGTGCTAAAAAGAAATGTAGTTAGAAAAATCTATAAGAAAATCAATATATTTTTATTTTAATGAATATTTTTACTTTTTATTTAGTATTAATATTTATTGTAAAATTGGAACAGTTAGAAATTGTAATTCTTTGAGGTGTCTCCGTTAAAGTTGAGAAAATTTCTGCAATGCATATGGTGGTAGTTGTAACTGTGGTATTTGCAGAGGTTGTGGGAAGAATTTGGCACGCAATTCTCTTCTTATTTTCTAATGAACTCTACCGCTACCGTAGAGGAATTCCATCATCCATGTCTTTTAATTGTAGTAACATCAGCACCAGAATCTGCTAAAAAAGTGGCAAAGGAACTACGAAAACAGTGTCCAGTATATAATCGAGAATATGGCAAATTCAAGAATTCTGCAATATCAGTAGGCATCCTCCAAACATGTTGATTTCTACTGGATTCTTGGTACATTTATTGTTTATATATTTAATAAAAAATCGTTGATGATTAATGTCAAATGGACTGAAAGCTATATATTTTCTATAAATATTAACATAACATGTACCAACAATACTGAAAAATTGTGATACGTTTGTTTTTTGTATCTGGAATAGTCACTATAAGCTGAATTTCCAAATCTTCAATATTATTTATAGTCATCTGGCATAATTTTTCCCGGCGGCAGGCTCCATATATACCTATAATTATGGTAACACAAGAGATACTTTTCATCTTGCGCTTCATTAAGAAATTTTTCTATTGTTCTTGTGTCAAAATTATCGATTCTTTTGGACGACATCCTTCTCCCTTTCGTTTCAGAAATGCTATCAGGTTAAAATATTTACTTATATCTTTACTATTTTTTATGTTTACCATTGTTTTGACTAGGAAGTATTTTTTCAACACAATTGTATTCAATGGTATTCGTATCCTCCACTTCAGGCCACACAAACTTCTCTCCAACAGTTTTTTTCACAAACTTTATGTTCAATCCATCTTTAGAAAGTGACAATACTTGCTCTATAAAATTTATACAACTTTTTATCTCTCGCTAAGAGAGGTATTGGATTCATGCTAAAAATCGCATATCAAGATTTTATTGAATAAGCACGTTTTAAGGTCCCTACAATCCGATTTTAACATTTTTACGATGACGTGTGTGTGTGTGTGTGTGTGTGTGTATGTGTGTATGTGGGATGTTGAAAGGATGATTACTCAAAAACTATAAGACTTTATATGTGTTTAACTACGTATTTCCCAATCGGACATTCATGGGAAGATCTGAAAAGGTTTTGGTAACAATTAGATAACCGTAAGTAGAAGATTCTTGAAAAAAAATCTTTTAAACATTTTTGAAAATTTTTCTTGGTAATATTAAACAAAATTAAATTCTCTATCTGATACATTTAAATATTTTATTATATATTCTATAGATTTAGAGATAAAAGAAATATGATATATAAAATAATCTGTTGTAATAAATTTTACAACCGAAAGAATGCCATGGAAAATAGTTGAAATTTTGTTACTTTCGACAATGAATTGGACACATCTCGAAAAATTAGAAGAGTAGGACAAAATTTCTTCATAGAATGAATTTAAATTTAAAAAATCTAAATATATGGAATAGATATAAGTAGAATTTTTGATGTAGTGTGTAGGTATACAAGAAAAGTTAAATACATTAGGCCGCGAGCAATTATGTGACTTTGTTAGCCTTGACAAGCAGAAATGGGGGCCCCCATGTCAGAATGATAGCTAGTAATTATGTATATAGATGTCAAATATCATAATTTCTCATTCTAAATTTAGTGATTTTCCAAGTCCATGTGGATTATTTTCCTTGACAAGTAAATTCCACACTCCACAAATTAACTACGTAAATTTAGAAAATCTTGAAATTTTTAATGAAAAATTCTAACATTTGTCATCTATGTACATAATTACGGGCCCCCACATCTGCTTGTCAAGACCAACAATGTAACATGACTGTTCGCACCCTATACTTAACCAAAAAAAAAGGAAGTGACGAGAGGTATTGTGCTGGCCACAACAGATTATTTTGGTTTCGTACTTGACTAAGACCCATGACTCTACTGCAATCTCTTCTTTAGGCAAATCTTCAAATGTTTCTTCTTAAAAAACCTTGTTCCATAGAGTTACACCTATGTTGGCCTACAGTCAATTACATAAATCTGCATCTTTGTCAAAATGTTTTGTAAAAAGAAATAGGCCATGAATTAAATAATATTGCGAATTAAAACAGGCTATAAAAGACAATAATCTACTACAAAAAAATGTTAGACATTGCTACTCGCTTTTATTGAGTTTCTGAAGGTTTTGTAATTTGCTAAAAAATTGACATTTCAAACTTTCTTTATTTCTGTTTAACCGGATTATTTTACATAACAAATAACAAATGCACAAGTGCTCTTCCAATTAGCATTTTTTTAGTTTATGACATTTCGAACAATCTCACTCCGTTTTACGGTAATTAATTTATAGAAAAAATAATTTGTGCATATTATAGTTGTTGACTTAAAGTAATCCATTAACTAACATTTATTTGTATTTTATTTGTTATAATTATATTTTTTTTTGGTTTTTCTTCATCTTAGTAAAAAATGACAATGTTTTGTAGCTGTTAGTTTCATGGTTAATGAATATTATTCTTCAAAAAATACCTTTAAAAGTATTTTTTTGCAATTTGTTATTATAAAAATTAAAGATTATTCCATTTTCCACAAGTTTGCTTTAATACTTTTTCTATGTATTTTATGGATAAATTTATAAAGTAATATAAAAATTATATTTCGGAGCTTATGCTTTAAACACATCTCCGTAGTTACATAGTTCAGCCCAAATGTATGTAACTGACAGATAAATGTCACTATCAAAAAAATAATCATTTCAATTTAATAATAGTAACGTTTTAAAAGGAAAATTGTAAATAGAACAATAGTTTTATGAAAAAGAACTTAAAATACATAATTTTAGCATTAGTAAATATGCAGGTTAATTAAAGAAACAAATAAATATATTATCACGGCATATTATCCATTGCTGGGTGTACTAATCTGATTTATACATACATTTCGGTAATGATGATGACATATTTGTATTATGCGGGCTTTTACCATTTATTTGGCGTTGATCGGGATCGAATCGGATTCCCCAGATTTGCGACCAGACATCAAGCACGCAGCAATGAGACCCCATAAGTATCAGACTTTTAGTTCTTATTTTGCAGATGGTTTATTATAAAAGAAAAAGTAGTCGGGAACTAAAATTCACTTCAGATTTATTAATACAAATCAGAACTCGATTAGCTAATGGCAAATCAAAACGCAATATAGCGTCATCCTTTGGAATTCACGAGGCTACATTGCGAAAGAGACTGTATCTATCTACTTCACTAGGAAGATTCAAACCTATTTTTGATGAAAATAAATTCTCTAGTGGAGCATATAAAAAAAATGGATAGTTTATTTTTATCGGTCTTACTGTTAAAGATATCTTTTAAAACAGAAATTAAACTTGTTGGCAAATGGTGAATGCAAACGTTCTGTAAACAAAAGCCCTCAAATGACATAATTTAGTTATTAGACAACCAGAAAATGTCAGTAAGGCTTGAGCCCCAGGTTTTAACAAAATATAAATATCAATATTTTTTACAAATTTGCAAAGCATTTATGAAAATGTCCGTTTAATATGTGCGTACTCTTAAATTATACATCTGCGTAATCTTAGATTTTTTTCCGAACGTTGTTATTATTTTTTTGTAAAAATATGGTACTTTCTCAAGCAATAATTTTCTTATTTTCTGCAAGTACGAGGGTCATTCAATAAGTAAAGAGACAAATTCTATAATTTTAAAACTATTCAATGAATGTGTACAATCTTTTCAGGGGTGTTAGTTGGCAACCTTGGGATATGCTCTGATCAGCTGTTTCATCATTTTATGTCAACATAACCTCAAAATTTTCAGTTCACCATGGCAAGTCCACTAGAAGATTGCACCTTAGAAGAGCAGCGCTCAGTCATTAGATTTTTGGTCGCAGAAGGTGTAAAACCAAGTGAAATTTTTTCTAGAATGTTAATACAGTACGGTAAAAGTTGTATGAACCGTGCGAATTTTTACAAGTGGGTTGATCGGTTTAAAAGTGGCCGAACAAGTGTAGGTGATGAACCCCGATGTGGACGTCCATCTTTTGGGACTCACAGGGTCCAGTCTATTGCGATTTCCTTGAAGATCAGCGAATTATCCATAGCCAATACTACTCTGAGATGCTAGAACACAAAGTTAGACCAGCTATCAGGAGCAAACGCCGTGGACTCTTGTCAAAAGGAGTCATTTTTCAGCACGATAACGCCCGCCCTCATACAGCCCAGCTGACCCGTGATAAGCTTCAAGAATTGGGTTGGGAGGTCTTACTTCATCCTGCCTACAGTCCCGACCTCGCCCCTTCTGATTTTTACCTGTTTGGACCACTCAAAGACGCCCTACGTGGAAAAAGATTTTCTAACAATGAGGAAGTTAAGGAAGCGGTGCAAAAGTGGCTTCGGGGTAAATCGAAAGAATTCTTCGCCAATGGAAATAGGAAGCTGGAAGAAAGATGGGACAAGTGCATAACTGTAGGGGGTGATTATGTTGAAAAATAGCCTTAATTTTGAAAGATTGAAATACACCGTTTTTGAGCTATAGCCATTTGTCTCTTTACTTATTGAATGACCCTCGTATATAGTTCAAAGAATTTATAATATTATTTTTGAACTATATTTGTAATAAATATAAAAGTTATACGAAAAAAACGAAAAATTGCGTACTCTTACTCGCCCTTACCTTACCGTATAAAGTTTATATATAAAATATTTCAGCTATGTGAACATGAAACATTTGAACTCTCTCGAACTAACAGTTAGTCAACCACTGGCGAAGATCTGCTACGTCACGCACCAAAAGCTTAACTTTAAAAATTCATATCTCCCTTATTAGGTAAAATTTTTAAATCGCGTTAATACTAAAATTCTTAGTTCATCCTGTTGGTATAGGACCCCAATATATCCTAAATTAAAAAAAAAATGTTCGTACAAGGATAACTCAATAGACAAAATTTCCTATGAATTTTGTAATGAAATATATCAACTTCTTTTAATATTTAAAAAATTTCATTTCTCTATAGATCTTCCCCAGGTCTTAAACTTTATTTCTTTTCAGAAACTCCACACCGAGACTCTTCACCGGATAGATGTCCAGATCTCTTCTTTTAAGGACAGCGTTCTTGGCGAACTGGATCGCTATGAGAATTCTAGTGAGGATGAGCTCTTCAACGGCAAAGCCGAACCAGAGGACAAGAATCGAGGAAAGGACTTGGAGAAGAGGTTCATAGCAAAAGAATCGCCAATAAGTGAACTAATGGCCGTGAAACATATCAGAAGTATCTATCATATGTTTGTCGCGGGCTTAATCTTGGCATTGTGCAATGGGACTATTGAAGATGCTTTGACAGGTGAGACTAAATATTTTTTTGTTATATTTACTTAATTATATTATAAATTATTTAAAATACTCCTTTAAAATTACGTATGCAGAATGCAGCAATGGCGATTGAAACTAAAATATTTTCTATGATCTATTAAATATGAACCTGTCCAATTTTTACCTGTCGCTAAGAGAGGTATTGGATTCATGCTAAAAATCGCATATCCAGATTTAAATCAATAATGTCTGTGTGTTTGTGTATGTCTTAATATCTGTTTAACTACGTATTTCTCATGGGAAGAGTTGAAAAGGTTTTGGTAGCAATTCGACAATTCTCTATACATTTAAATATTTTATTATATCTTTTATTGATTTAGAGATGAAAGAATATAATATATATATATATATATATATATATATATATATATATATATATATATATAATCTGTGTAATAAAACTCACAGCCCAAATAATGTCATGAAAACCAATTGAAAAATTAAAATGTTTGTAACGGACAGATAAAATCAGTGTCAAAAATCCGGAGACATTACTGAAGACTTTTCCCTAATTTTTCTTGAAATAAACAGTTACCTATGTTAATGTAGGAGTTTCTTTTTAATTTAAATAAAAATACGCGAATAAGTTAAAGTTAAATAAATAATATTGAATCGAATTATTGACAGCAATAATAAATCTGTCATTTGACTGTTCACTTCGCTTCAGTTTTGTTTGTTTAACTGATAGTTAAAATTTAACCAGAGAATGTAAAACTGGAAAAGTTGAATATGATAAACATTTTTACAATACAGTAACATCTTATCAATTTTTTAATAATTAAAAGCAAAAGTATTTGAAATAAGTATTTGAAATATTGGTATATTTCAAATACTAAAAAAATAATTCTGTTTTATCAAACATTTGAAATACTCGTATTTAGTATTTTATATTTCGTATTTGAAATACGTTTTTCCAAGTATTTTATACAACACTGCATAATTAACATTGAATCTTCCGATGCTTCATCTTCACCGAGAGAAATGTGTTGTTATGATAAATATATTTATAATAGTTGTTATTATATTTTATATTTAAAAAAGGGACAAATACACAAGATATATGAATGAAATATGTATGGATATTAAAAGGTTTAGAATATTATGTAATAAGAGCAAATATATGGAATACTAGTTTTAAATATATATTTATTTTCAAATTTAAAATAATATATCCTTAATAGTCGAGATATTATTAATAATTATAAAGTTATATTAAATTTTATTATACCATGTGGTACAATTTACTATACAAAATATTTACTTCAAATAAACAAGTATCTTAGGCTCGAAATTACAGCATATTTATAAGGGCAAACTGATATATTACATTTTTGGAGTAGGTATAGAGTGTGCACGTTAAACTCCTACGTTCCGTAATCGGTGTATACCTATATTCAAAGAAAACTTTTGTAAATACAAAAAGTTTATTTTTCTAAATAGGTGAATGTAATAACAAAAAACACTATTCAACGAAACAGATTTCATAACAAGATTAAAATAATATAAAATCTAAATAATAATGCTAACACTTTCACACAAATTTTCAAACCACTATGATTTTAAAATATTTTTTACAAAATTGTCGCACATTTTCATTTGAGGATTAATGTATACGGTCTTATTGTCTTATTTCCATTTTAAATCAACGCAGAAGCATATACACATGTAAGTGAACATGGATACTGTTCTTCCCCTGATCATCGCTTGCCTGTTTAACTTGCTGACGCCGTCAGCCGTAATACTCAGTATTTTAAAGTTGAGTATACCGAATATTTAATACTAGTATGTAATATACAGTTAAATATCTGTATATATTTAAATATATTCGGCAAATATACATATAATTATTCTTAATATGCTGTCTTTAATTTTAAATATATATATCGTTTAAAAATATACGAATCTTAATAGTAAATACATTTTTATAGTACTTTTACATATACGTTTCCCAATACTTAATATTTACATATTTAAATTTAAAATTTTGATGTCCAATATACAATTTTTAATATACATTTCTCTCAGTGTTGTATTATAAATTTATTGAACCCAGTTAGTACGTGCTTTATAAAATATATTCTCTCTTTTTAGGAGGATGGCAAGCAGTTCGCATTGGATTTCGTCACGTCCCCAGTTCATTTGGCTATTTCGACCGAGCTTTACTTTTATGGATCTTTTTATTTGTTGCATCGTGTTTAATCCACCCTCTTTTAGTTATTTGGAACCAAATACGCAGTAACATAACTTCTAAATTTCGAATGTGGTGTTACGACCGCTTCTGCCTTTTGTTACTACTCCCTTACATGGGCATAGCTGGTACTATCGTTATAAAATTCATGGGAGATATGGCTCCATGTAGTTCGGCGTTTTTATTTCTAGAACAAACAAGATTTTTCATGAAAATTCATGCATTTGTGAGAGAAAGTGCAGGCAGGAGCCCCTACATGCCTTCATTTAGGACGTATTTATACTTTTTATTTGCTCCGACACTCATATATAGAGATACGTATCCTAGAACGTCGCAAATAAGATGGAATAAGATTTGTGGATGGATATTAGATTTTTTTGGAGCTATACTAATGTTAAGTTGTATTGTAAAACTTTATATTCTGCCAGAATTTTCTAAATTTGGTCTGGAAAAACAAAAAATAAGTAATTTAGTTGCATTAGTATTTCGCATGATGCTTCCGTCATCTTTGTTTATGCTGTGCGGTTTTTTCCTATTCTTGCACGCATGGTCAAACATATGGGCTGAACTTTTAAGGTTCGCAGATCGTCGATTTTACGGACCTTGGTGGAACTCGACTTCATATTTTGAGTACTATCGTACTTGGAACTGTATTGTACATGATTATCTTCATACTTACATCTATAAAGACGTTCGTACTTACACAGGGAGTGCAAATATTGCTAAGCTAGCAGTCCTATCAGTTTCTGCTCTTGTCCACGAATATATCCTGGCTTTAATGTTAGGGTTTTGCTATCCTGTACTGTTTTTTGAGTACGTAGGGATAGGATCGGTGTTAACATTCGTTAAAGGAGTTATGGGAACAGGAAAAATTGCGAATATTCTTTTATTTGTAACTCTGGGATTAGGAATAGGGCTTCAGATAAGTTTATACAGTATGGAAGCGTTTGCGAGAATTAACTGTCCAAAAACTGATTCAGATTATATGGACTTTTTTATTCCTAGATCATGGACCTGTAATGGCCTCGATATGTGATTTATATAGTGATAATAACTTATTTACGAGTTCAATTTTATCATAATACCAGGTGTTATTGATAAACTGCAGGTGTCCATCGGTATCTATTTAATCTTTTATATTTTATGATAAATTATTAATTAATCTTTCAAATCAGAAAATGTACAATTTTTTTACGAGTAAACAATGTTATCAAGATGCCAAAATTATTGCCTACTATTTTATGTAATAGGAGAATATCATTAACGGCCGAATTTATCATTAATCCGATGATTAATAATCAGTTGATTATGGAATCAAGCTGATCTGTAGATCAACGTATGTTCTAATTCACCAACTTGATTTCTGAATTAAGCAATCATGATCAACTGATTCACAGTTTTGTTTTGATTTTTGACAGTTAATGTAACTGTCATATCATTTTATTCGTGGTAATTGTACTTTTCGTTAAAAAAGTATTATTATTTAAGTTTTTAATCTATTTACAAAATATGTTTAATAATTTTCCTATAATAATATTAAATTTAAAATTTTATATAGGTTGAAAGTACAATGATCCCAATGCAGGTGTATCTTTAAATATAGTGAAAATGAAAGATATTAAATTATAGTTGAAAATAATAAAACCAATACGGTTTTAAATATCGATAAAGAAGAAGCATGAGACAAAGTTATGAATGAGTACAACAGCTAGAATCCTGATATGGCTATAAATGTTAAAATTAGAATTCAAAGATGTGATCAGTCCTTGATTTGCGGAATATGACGAATCAGTTGATCAGTAGATCAGCTTGATTTCTAATGGTGAATAGGATTGATTCAGAATCAACGTTGATCTGTGAATCAACTCATGATTAAGGAATGGTGAATTCGGTCGTAAGTGAATTTTAATGTTTTGATAATGTGCAGTAAAAGTATAAAATAATTAGCACCAAAAGTAAATATAAAAGTCAAATTTATATTATCTTGTAATTAAAAATTGAAATTAAAAGTACCACATATTCATAACAGTCGCCACATAAAAATTCGATTTTGACGTATCCGGCCCTGGTTATTTATCAATATGGACACTAGATTACTTCGAATTGTGGTTAAAATCACAAAGTACGAGTAAAAAATGGCAACTAACACGACTGACAGCTGTTTATATATCAGTTGTATTTTACTCTTGATTGAAGCATAAATCAAATTTCTACCTGTGTTTTATTACAATTTAATCAGCTATTAATATAATAAGTTATTAGTGAAATATAAATAACTATTTGAGACCAGAAAGAATTCGATGTGGAGCTTAACTGCTACGTAGACAGCAGGCAAGCAGGTATGGGGGCCCGTGTCAGAATAACAGCAATTAATAATGTCAAGTTTTCATTTAAAATTTCATGATTTTTTGGACACTCCTGACAACAAATAAACCATATGAAATTAGAAAATCATGTTATTTTACATGATAAATTATGACATTTGTCAGTTATGAACCATAGATTAAGGAAAATATATAGTAGAAGATTGGGTATCTCCCTTATAAACCGTGATAACAAGTTTATTGCCATCTATGAAAAGGTCAGAGAACTAAATTTGACAGCCGAGAAAGTGCGGGAAATATAAATTCATTTCGAATTGTTCTAAACTTTAAATTTTATTTCTTCATAATGTAATTAATAAAAAATCTATCGAAAATAGATAATTTATTAAATACATTATCAAGAAATGTGAAATATATGTTGAACTATAAAAAAGTACAGTACTTAATATGTTAATGTCTTTATTTTAAAATATATATATTAATTAGTAGTAGTTGTTGAGATTGAGACACGTGTTTTTTTCGTACTCCCAGTTTTTTCTAAATTTTATTGGGATAATTTAGACATAATAATATTATATTTATATCGAATTATAAAAAAAATTGTGGTGAAAAAAGTGGAAGAAGAATATATTTTTTAGAAGATCGGTGTGTTAGTGAAATTATAAAATCTATATCAAAATTTCGTGTTTAAATATAGCAAATAAAATCTTTTATAAACAAGTGTTTACTCAGTTTATGTAGGTAAACAAATTATTGTCAACCTTGAACACAATGTCGGCTACTCAGTGCGCCTTGTGCAAACGAGGTGTCAATAAGAAATACCCGGGCGTAGATTGTGTGGAATGTTCAGGCGTATTTCACTCCAGTTGTGCGGGAATCACTGACGAACAACTAAAGTTTTTTGAGTCGTCAGGGGCTTGGTGGTTCTGCACTAAATGCCGTCCCACAAAGAAGCCTCCGCAGCTGGTTAACCAGGAGCCTGACACCACCCTTAACAATACCGAAATAAAAAATATGTTAAAATCTTTAAAAACTGACATACTTAAGGAGATGAACACTAAATTTGATCAATTAATAATTTCAGTGACATTTTGTAGTGATAAAATCACTGATTTTGAAAAAAATTTAAAGATTTTAAATGATAAAATGAAATTGTTTGATGTTATTATAAAGGAAAACGAAACTTTAAAAAATGAAGTAATAAACCTTAACAAAAAAATAGACGATCTCGAACAATATTCAAAAATAAACAATGTAATTATTACAAATTTTCCGGAAAAACAAAACGAAAATATAGATAATATTATATGTGACATAGGTAATAAAATCGGCGTAACAATTAACAAAAGTGACATTGATGCCGCGCATAGAATTAGATCTTTTCATCAGGGGCATAATAAATCCAAAAACATTGTTGTAAAATTTGTATCTCGACGCGTTAAATCTGATTTTATATCTGCTGCGAAACGGGAGCGAAATTTAACGGCAGTGAGTTTCAATTCGGAATGGCCAGATAATAAGATATACATAAATGAACATTTAACCCAAAAAAATAATGTATTATTTAAAATGGCGCGAGATAAACTTAAACCCAAGGGTTTCAAATATGTTTGGGTTCGAGACGGAAAAATTTTTGCTAAAAAGGAAGATTCCGGTAGAACATTTAACTTATTTTCGTCAAATGACATCGATAAGCTCATACAATAATCAAAATTTAAAATATATAAATTATTATTACTTACAATGGTGCTTTCCTTATATTACCAAAATGTGAGAGGTTTACGAACAAAAACTAATACATTATGGGTTAATTCTGCAATTAGTGACTATGATATAGTATGTCTTACAGAAACATTTTTAAACGCGTCAGTGAATGACAGTGAATTATTTACTTCTCAGTACAGTGTTATAAGGTGTGACCGTTCCGAAAGATCTTCAGCTAAAAGTGACGGTGGAGGTGCGTTGATTGCGGTAAGAAGCGGTATAAACTTTATTGAAAAACCCGAGTGGCGGAGCAGCGCTGAAGAGGTGTGGATTTCCCTGAAGTTAAAATCTGGACATTATGAGCAAGTTATACACATCTGCTGTGTTTACCTTCCCCCAAATGATTTTCCAGCTCTATCTTGCTTTTTGGATAATTTTTCCGCCATATTTGACTCAATTTCAGATCAAAATTTTATTATTTGTGGGGACTTTAACCTTCCTTATTTAACATGGATGCCCGAAATTGGTTCAAGCGGCCTCAAGCCAATAAATACTTATAATGTACCATCAACAAATCTAATAGATTGCTTGTCTTATTGTCATTTGCTCCAATTTAATCATATCAAAAATATGAATGGTAGAATTTTGGATTTAATTATTTCCGACATGGAAAACATCGAAATTGAAGAATGTAAATTTCCTTTAATTAATGTTGATGGACATCATCCACCATTAGAGGTGTACATAAAACATAAGACTGATCATAAATTGCCAATACTCCCTAGAAAATTTTATTTATACCGATCTGCTGATTATAACATCATAAATGACAATCTAAACGCTATTAATTGGGATATTCTATTTAACGATCTAGATGTTGAAGGGATGATATCAACATTTTATGATATATTGTATAATATTATAGATAATTTCGTGCCTGTCAGAAAAAATACTCATGATTCATATCCTGTTTGGTATACTATTGAACTTATAAAACTGTTAAAAGAAAAAAGCTTAGCACATAAAAAACATATAAAATTCAAAACTATTGCAGCCTACAGCCACTTTTCAGAGTTACGAAAACGAGCAAAAATACTGGCAAATAATTGTTATAATGATTATATCAAAAATATAGAACTACAAATTCCAGAGAATAGTAAAAAATTTTGGTCTTTTATCAAATCTGGCAAAAATAGTAGTAGTATACCAAATAGTATGAGTTATGAAAACGAAACTGCCGATAATGGCAATGATATTTGTAATTTATTTTCAAAATATTTCCAAACTATGTTTAACAATACAACTATGAATAGTAATATATATGACCATGAATTCAGTTGCAATTCCAATATTTCTTTTGAAAAGCATGAGGTATTTGAAACTCTGTCTGAACTTGATATAAATAAAGGTGCCGGTCCGGATAACATTCCTAGTTATTTTATCAAAAATTGTTGTGAGTCATTATCTTATCCCCTTATATTAATATTTAATAAATCTTTGTGTAACGGACATTGTCCAACAATATGGAAGAGGGCTTACGTGGTTCCTATTTTTAAGGGGGGAAATAAAAACTGTGCAGAGAACTACCGTCCGGTATCCAAGCTCTGTATTTTTGAAAAAGTTTTCGAAAAACTTATTTATAAAGTAGTATTCTCTACAGTAAAAAGTCAATTAATTCATGAACAACACGGTTTTTTCCCTGGTCGATCTGTTGAGACTAATTTACTTATTTACACTGACTACATCTTAAAATCGATGGATGAACGAATACAGGTAGACTCTATATACACTGACTTCAGCAAGGCTTTTGACAAAATCGATCATAATATTTTAATAAGGAAACTTGCTGATGTTGGTGTGTGTGGCAGTTTACTTCATTGGTTCAAGTCATATTTAACGGGAAGGAGTCAATGTGTTATTCTTAATGGTTTTCAGTCCCAATTTGAAGAGATTCCCTCCGGAGTTCCTCAGGGATCACATCTTGGCCCGCTTCTTTTCAACATATTTGTTAATGATATATCTCAGTGCTTCAAATATTCCAATTTTTTATTATATGCGGATGACCTAAAGATTTATCATGCTATCACAAAAGTTGAGGACTGCGCAGCTATTCAATCTGATCTGGACCGTTTTCATCAATATACTGTAGATAATAATTTAACATTAAATATATCTAAATGTTGCCATATTACCTTCACTAGAAATAGGAACATCCTACGGTTTTCTTATAATTTGAACGGATCAAATATAAAAACAGTTACTCAGATAAAAGATCTAGGAATTATCTTAGACCCTAAATTAATTTTTGACATTCATGCTGATAGAATTATTAAGAAATCATACAGAATGTTGGGATTTTTAATTCGATCTTCGCGAGGTTTCAAAAACCCTCATACAATAAATATTTTATATGTATCATTGGTGCGCTCACAACTGGAGTTTGCAACAGTTTGCTGGTCACCACAGTATCAAGTGTATATAAAAAGAATTGAAAGAATCCAAGAAAAATTTATAAAATATTTGAATATTAGATTTCCAAATTATATACCGAATTTGATAAGTTTAGAAAAAAGGAGATTGTTTTTGGATTTGTCCATTCTTTTTAAAATTACTAATAATACCTTCGATTGTCCTATGTTATTAGAGAAAATACTCTTTCGTGTACCAAATTATACTACTAGAGCTTCTGACCTATTCACACTGGAATTTAATAAGACTAATTCAGCTTTAAATGCTCCATTAAATCGCTTACCACTTTTACATAATAAGTTTTCTAAATCAGATAATTTTCCCGATATATTTCTGTATAGTCTGAATAATTTTAAGAAACAATTGAAATTATTTATAAAATTATTATGATTTGTACTTGAAAATAAGAGTATGCTTATGTATGTGCACTTACATACTCATATTCATTTATATAATTATTAATATTATTTAAATACTATTGTTTACCTGTTAACCATAACTACTGCTATATTTTTTTTAATTCTGTATTTGTTAAATTAGTGTTATTCTGTAATTGGGACATTAGTCCTGTTGAATAGCCAATATATAAATAAATAAATATATACATTACATTATTTAAATCAAATAATAAATAAATAACTACAAATCTCAAACTACACGGCGACAACTATTAAAATTTAAGAATATACTACACAAAGAATCAAAAATTTGAATTATTATTATTACAAGAGGTAATGTTATTTCAAAAAAGGGATGTTACTTTAAATGTCTGCCAGAAATGCACTGCTTCATTGACCTGGTTATCGATGTTCGTTCACTTTTTAACAAATCTACCCTGTTCTATACTCATTTTTTCTTAAAACTGACACCATACTATTTCAACATTCTTTGATGAATCTTATGAAGCTTCACGTCCTTTCGCCTAATAATGTAATATTTTGCTGCTCTACTACGGTGTAAATATCTAAGAGCACCACCATGATGTATATTCTCCTGGTCCACTTACATAAACCATTTCTTCTATTGGGCACTGTCAACTTCTGCAAGAATGTGTCTTCACTATGCAGGAGTTACAAATATTTCATGTGATTTTTTTCTGAAATATTATTAATTTGTTGTTATATTTTATATCACTCCCGTATAATAATGCTAGTATGAAAACTAATATACTTACCGAAAATATATTGAATAATAAAGTAATATATTGCAATAAAGATACAAATTCACAAATAACAGTTTTAAATGTCAAAGAATTTCGAACGATGCAATAGAGAATTGTGGGAAATTTACAGCAGTTCTCAAACATATGTTACCTTTTTATAGTATTTTGACATTAAAGTTTGAAAATCCCTGTAAAATCTGTACTACTAAAGCCATCTATGAAAGGGTCAGGAAGTATTTCCAAACGCTACTAGATTGAAAACTTGTTATCACGTTTTTGTATGCAGTTTCACCCCCCTGTTATGAACATAATATCTGTCATTCTGACACGGGCCTTCATACTTGCTTGTCAAGGTTAGCAAAATCACGTGACTGCTCGCGTCCTGTTGGAAGAAAACGTTCGAAAACTTCTTAAATTACATTGACGGTGTATCGAATGAAGTCAAATTGCAACTTTTAACCAATTATGTGGTACCAAATGTATTTCAATATGGAAGCGAATAAAAAATATACAAGAATATATTAACTATTTTGTTCAGATATATTTGCACAATCAGGTACAAAGAAATATTTAACCATTTTGCTGTAAAATAAAAACATACATTTCAGTGTAAAATTTTATATTTCCGTAAAGTTTACATACTGGCAAAGTCCAAGAAAAATGTCGAATAGGAGATTCATAGAATTCACGTTGATTCACAATATTTTTTTTTTAAATAGTCAGTAAACTAATACTTTGTATGATATATGACAGATGTCAATATGCTATGCCTTGTCTTGTAACACTGACCACAATTTGCAGTCAATGGATTGGGGTCTGGAATGCCAGAGGGCCAGTCTTGGGCCGCAATGAAGGCTGTTAGGCATACGTCGTTCTGGTTTTGTGTGCCAGGACCGAATCCTGCTGGTAGACCCAGTATTTGCCAATAAAGAGTATATTTTTCAGGGGTTTCGCAACTTCTTCTAGAATGTCCTCTTGGTACACCTTCACAGTGTGGGAAGAACCGATAAACACTATCCATGCTGCCATAGTAGAATAGCCAGACCGTCTTAGGCTTGCGTTAAAGCCAAAGGCGGCCATTTAGAATAGATATATTTTTTTACCACTGTAAATACTCGAGTCAATAAAATACTTGCAATACAAAATGTATTACCTATTATTTTTACAATTGTTTAGTATCCTATAAACCATGCGACAGTATTTATGACTGAACTGTAATTAAGCTAGATTTCTAAGTGCAAAGATTATAGGCGCCGGTTTTTTGGCGCCAATTTTATGTAGTGCTGACAAAATTTGGTTTCACATATTTAAATTCTTTATTAAATGAATGATGAATGCATGTACAAATGGTCGGCTCTTAAGTGCCATCTGATATTTTCTTAATTTAAATACTGTATAGGCAAAAATCAGCGCCGTGCGGTGGTATTTTGGCACCTGAAGCACATAATATTCAATTTGCCTAAATAGGCCCGTTCCGTGCAAAGGCGTCTGACCATGAGGGGCGCCATTTCATGACAGTAAATAATAGTATTTTTTTTATTGTTTTAGGTTTTAGCATTGTTATATTCAAATAATAATTGTGAAGCTGTTGATTACAACAACGAATATTGTGTTTATAACTCATTAATATTGATTACAAGAATGAATCTAATAATGAATTTAGTAGAAATAAAAAATAAAATGAATATCCTGCTAAACGGATAATTTTCTGATATTATTATAATTGATTACAACAAACAATTTTGATTACAAGAATGAATCGAACAAAGGATATTTCATCAATATTTTAAATCTAGTATTTCTCGAAGAATCTAAAATATAGTTTAATATTTAAAGAGTGTGTTAATTTGCAAATTATACATTATGGGGGACGCTGAAATACTTTTCACAAAGGCGCCTTTTACCCACGGAGCGGCACTGGCCCTAAAAAACAATATTTATTTCTTAAAAAATGAATTTTTTATTCATTTCAATACAGAAGAATATAAAACGAACTTGCTCTAGCTGATTAACTGCGTCATTATCAAGAGCCTATCTATCAGAATATATCTATCATTTAAATTCTGTGTGCGCCTTTTAACAAAAGGCGCTTGGAGTGATTGCTCCTTTTCTCCATGTCACCACAAGGCCCTGGGCAAATTAATTATTATATACATCCATGTCTATGTTCCTTCGGACTGTGATTTTGTGAATCCTGATTAGTTTAATCGTGATCCTTTTAAATCATGATTTAAAAATTATATCAAGAAAACAACTATAATAATATAAACACCATCTAGCCTCAAATATCATATGCAGACCAATGCAAACTAATTTATTTTATTTATTATATACTGTCGAGTGTTATAGACAGCACATTAAAAATGGATCATATAGAAGTAAAAAAAACATGTTCTTGGTAACATATGAACTTAAAACAAATCTTTTATGTAAGATATTTTCTTTGTTCTCAAAAGTATGGTGAATGCTTTTGTAGGAAAATCATATTTTCTTTGATGCAACAAACCACATTAATAAATTTCTACACTCAAAAACCTATTATCGTTAGTCATTTTTAAATTTGCTCTGAAATGAATCAGTGTGATCACTCAAAAAGGATGATTCAGAAAGGAAAGGGGAAGGTAGTCTAGTGATCACAAAATAAGAAAGTGGGGATAACGAATAAGACGCGAAGAAACATACTTCTTAATCATTATCATTTTGATGATTTAAATTGTGAATCACAGCCCGAAGGAACACGGCTCATGCATGTAGGTAATCAATACAAAATCCGATTCAATTAGGTACAATCATTTATTACTTCAATTAATTAAAAATAGTTTGTCGGGTAATTTATAACTTGTTGTCCAATGTTTTTACATTGAAGAAGAAAAAAAAATAAAAAGGCAAAAATATAAAAGGAAGACTGCGAATTTATCAAGCTCAACTGAAACAAGTAAATTTAATTAAAATTGTAATTTATTCGGTGCACTATCGTTATTTAATTAAAAAGTATCCTTGTTTGAATTGGTAAGTAGAATAAAAAAATATTTACAAGTATTTGTCATTCGAAAACACAGATTTTTTTAAATTTTTACCCAGACTAGGAAAAAAATATTTACATTTTAAAATTAAAAAATTTCATTAACAAAGTGTTGAATATTAATTAAACTTTTAGCTTATTATTTTTTTGCTACCAAATAGATGTTAAAATTTAGTCTGGAGATTATTAAATACATATTTAATTTTTAACAAAAAATATTTAACATTCAACCTTTAGATTCAGGACTTTAGCCAAAGTGACAAAGACAATACACGGCTATGAATCAAAGTAATATCACCAGAAGCGCCAGTAAGACAAGGAAACTAAAATTAGAGAGAGAAAAATGTAATTTTTTAAATATGGCGGCATCGGTTGTCATCGCAATATTTCGAGCGTCTTTGACTAAACGACGAGTGTAATTTGTTGTTTCAAAACTGTGACAGATCGCATTGTTATGATGATATATTTACATGGATGTAGACTGGTTATTAATTTACTTTAGTGAGATACATTTCGCTAATTTATTGTGTCGTGTATCGTGTATTTATTTGTTTGTGATTGTTTACATTTTTCAATGGAAGCAAAAATAGTTGGTGGTACCTACTGTTCTTATAAAGACTGTAAATATACATTTTACCAAAGGGAAAATAGAAGATTTTTCTCATTACCAAAAGATATCTGCGTTCCGAATTTATAAATAAAAAATAAATTTCCTCAGTGGGTATTCCAGTTTCATTTAAAAATAAAAAAAATGCTTAAAATTTATTAAAATGTAATTTTATAAAAACGCATTTTTATATTAAGTGGTTGTTACAGAAATATTTATTCATTGTATTTATAAAATTTTAAAAAAAATATTCCTTTATGTAAATATTATAGCAAATGACAGCACTTTAAATTTCGGCGAATGTATTGTCACGGATGTGTAGGTGGGCATTATTCAATGGTAATTATTTAATTCTCTTACTCCCCACCTTGGTAGGAGTTTTGTTTATTTGTCTTGGGTAATCACTTTATACACTAATTTACTGCTAATAGATATTTAAAAGTCAGTCTTTCTCTAGCATTTGAAGTGTTTAGAGTGTGCTTGTGAACAGTGACTGTTACGTTTTGGACAGGACGTTAGCAGAGATGAGTTGAGTCTAACACGCACTTTTAGTCCTTAGAGCGAGAAGTAATATACACGGATTTGTATGAGTATTCTCTTACTTTACTGCGTTGTCCTTATCCTAATCCTTGTTGATTGGTCGCGCCCGGTAGAGCCTCTGGTCTTTGGTTTAAGACGTGATGAGAGAGCTATAAGGGTAACCAGGAATGCGATCTATGTGTCCACGATTGCTAGCCTCGTGGGTTTTCGCTGGTTCACCGCGTGGTAACGGTAGGGATGGTTTTATCCTGGTTTTGTAACCATGCCCCTAAGGCCGAAGTAAAGCCACTAGGGTGGATCAGCAACTGAGCAGAATTCGGGTTAGGATAGCTCCCTATTCCCAGGGGTGGTAATGGCAGAGTTGGAGATGTAATCATGTCTCGGTGCCGGGATAAACCACACTGCTCAGGGTGGTAGAGGCAGGTACAGTTGAGTAAACGTACGCGTAAGACCTGGGCCACGCTGCTATTGAGTAGCTGGTATGCGTTTCGCATAAGGTAACTTATTCCATTTTCCCTGTTCTGTTGGACGCTGTTGTATGAATATGTGTGTGCGTAATGACTTCACTAAGTGGTATATACTTAGGTAGTTCTCTTTATTACAGGTAAACTAGGTGGTACCGGAGCAGCCCGGGTAGAGGACAACTACTATTTTTGTTTTTCTTATTTTGGGAGATATTATATTAATTTAGGTAATAAAAGTCAGGGTACAGGTAATCATTTTGTTTTATTTCAGTCTCCTTACCAGTTATTCGAAGTAACCTCTCCTCGTTTACGCAACATTATCTTATAGTATGCAACAAACAAAATGGGTAAACCTCATTCAAGGTCATAGAAACGCCAAACCAAGCGTCAAAGGAAGTGCCAATCAAGTCGCTTCTGTATTAGTTTAATCTATTCTGTGGTAATATATGATTAATAAATGAACTTACGTTACTGCGAAAGTATTGTCAACAACGTGCATAGTTTTAAAATGGCATGTCGTAACTTAATCGAAACAATATGAAGACAACCATGTTATATCATCCTTATCGTGTGCTCTTCTTGTTAATGTAAATAAGGTATAAGTACACGTATGCCAATTTTATAATTTATTTATGATACAAGTGACCTTGACCAAACATCTTTAAAAAAATTAAGTTGTACATGTTTCTATTAATAACATGAAAAGATTCCAATGATTGGTAGTATTTACTCAAAATTATAGTCATCTAACTAATTACCATGACTACCATTCAAAATACATTGGAATGATGGAAAAAAACAATTGATTTTGTTATTTTAGTCATAGCTTAATCACCCCTGATTAAGAGTACGTACTACCAGTCAATATATTTAGAAGGAAAATTTAAAATGTTAAAGAATAAAGTATGTAAGTACAGTATGTTCAAAAAAAAAAACGTAACTCGAAGTAGATTATGAACAAAGAAACATATGTCAATTTTAAAATATTTAATTAAATGTCAATTTGAGACGAGATACTGTCAAATATGTGATCTAAAGATATCAAAGCTTTTCTTTTTGAATCTTATTTTAGAAATGGAAACATTAGAAAACGGCGAATGGCAATATACTTTCTCCTTAAAATTACATTTCAAGATCAATTTTAACTTGACTTTTGAATTGAATAATAATCAGACATATGTTTCTTTGTTCATAGCCTACTTCGAGTTAGGTTTTTTATTGAACACACTGTATTATTGTAAACTGCTATTATGTTATTTAATATAATGTGTTGTATTGTTGGATAATTGTAAAATAATACAAAATAAATCAAAACATTGTTCTTAAAATACGACTAATCTAGTAAAATATTACATTCTCATCACATAATTATCCGGAAAATATCTATTTTCCAGTTGGTTGCAGATGCAAAGATCTCAAAAAATTGATTCTAAAAGAAAGGGTTCCAGACTGACTGCGTGCACGTAGAAAACTTCTCCGTACAATTCCCTTTATGCATAGCAGCATCATCATACATCATATGCCCTATTTCGTTTTCCCCTGGCATCCACCTAGAAACACATATAAAACGTGAACTCGAAATACCCTTCTCCGTGGAGTTTAGACTGTGACCGTTGTAGCATTGGGCACTAAGTATTGAAGGAAGATTAAACACACACACACACACACACACACACACACACACACACACACACACACATACACACACACACACGCATATAGAAATCATCATAAAAATAGTAAATTCCAATTCTAGGGACCCCAAAACGTGATTATTCATACAAACTCACTATCGAATTTTTTGACCAAAGACAATACCTTACTTAAAGCTGACGAAAGGTAAAAAAAATGATAACAAAAACAACAATGCTTAGTTGCAAAGATTTTTTTAAAAAATGGTAAAATAAGCAAAATTATATGATATATCAATTCAAATAACAAATATGTATCGGGTGCATTGCTGTCCTTACAGGATGAGACTAATGGAGGATACAAACTTCGTAGGATCCTAGGTTAAACATTGTAATAAGTCAATCCATCACACCTATAGTATTTATACACCGTACTAAGAACATTTGGTATAATTTTTCGTTTGCGTTGGCTATATAGTTTCAACCATGGTTTTTATGCACTCGAGTCAAAAAAAAAAATCTGATGTGGCTAGCACAATACCTTCCGTCAATCTTGTGTATTATGTACAAATTCCATACATAAATTTTCTTGCAAAAGATTCTAAATTTCCAGTAATATTATTTCATGCAAATGGCACTTGACACTGACATCTTTTTCTTCTTTAGCTTTTCCCATTCGTTAGGGGTCGCTATTTTTTATTTTCTTCTTCCATTCATTTCTGTTTTGCGGGTCATCGTCATATCAAAATTTTTCATTTAAAATTTTATTTTTTGCTGTTTTATGATTCCTTTTCTCGGCAACTGAATTCCACACTCTTGATAATAAATAAACCACTTGAAATAATAATATCATGAAATTTTTAATGAAAAATTATGACATTTGTCAGTTATGGAGGTAATTAATGGCTGTCATTTTGACATGAGTCCACATATATGCTTCAAAGTCAGCAAAGTCACGTCACTGCACGCGCCCTACACATAAATTTTCTTGCAAAAGTTCCTATATTTCCAGTTAAATTATTTCATAAACAAACTATGCGAATTGCACTTGACACTAACATCTTCTTCTTCTTTAGTTTTTCCCATTCGTTAGGGGGTCGCTATTTTTTATTTTCTTCTTCCACTAATTTTTGTTTTGTGTGTCGTCCTCATTCAGTTCCTTTTCTCTCCTTTCATATTATATTTGGTCTTCCTATGTTTCTTCCACCTTCTGTTATAAGCTATTCATTCTTCCAATATACTCATCTCTCCTCATGACATGTTCAAACCAATGTAATCGTCTCTCTTATATCTTTCTAGAAACGCCCAACACTAGAGTTATTTCCCTTATTCTTTCATTCATTTACTTTTTATTGATATTGACATCTGTCATTTTGAATTACCTGAATATATTAGCAATTTCCATAGTTAAGTTAGCACAGCTGGCTGATATATGAAATTTATTATCTTTGTAAGTCTGTAACTCTATATCTATGTATGTTGAATATGAAATATAAAATGCAATCAAATCGTATAGAGAAAAATATATTCTTTAAGTTATAATAACATTTAACTGAGTTTTTCAAGAAAAACTGTTAAAATCTTCAAATGAGGATACTTCCGGTTGACCAATTATAACCAAAATCTAATCAAGTCTGCATATATGGTTGTAATGAAGAGGAATACGCAAGAATTGTAATTTTTGGAATTGTAGTATTGGGGATATCGTGCCCGAAACCGCGGTCACATACACATACACATACACACGCACGCACACACACACACACACACACACACACACACACACACACACACACACACACACATACATACACACACACACACATACAGACATCATCGTGAAAATAGTAAAATCGTATTGTAAAGACCCTAAAACGTACTTATTTCATGAAAACTTACCACCGAATTTTTTGACCAAAGACAATACCTTCCTTACCTAGAAGTGACGGAAGGTTAAAACAAACACGTTTATAGAACTCAATACATACTGAATTATACTATCCTTACGGTGTGATGTGAATGTGACTCTCAATAATGAGATCATTAGGAGCTTATAAATTAAGGATTTAGTATATTAGTGTTATAAAATTGCAACTTCGGACACAGCCTTAGCAACGGCAATCGCACATCCATCAAGTGAAACTTACGTGAATATCGCCCGTAATATTTCTTCGACGAACGTACCCTTTTCAGATCCACTTGTTTGATTAACTTCGCAAAGTGCCTTGAGCAAACAGGCTTTCCCGTCTTTGTTTTGCCTGTAATCAAGCAATCGTGAACTTTGTTTGCAGGACCCTTACTACTTCGAGTTTGATTAAGCTATAGTGCGATAGGAAATACTATAGTAGTAGTGTTCGCAAATATACATTGACATTGACAAGCAGGCTAAGTTTCTCAAATGGTGATATCCATTACTATTATCCTTTGTTCAAGTGGATAGAACTCTTCTTATTGTTAACTTAAGGTACATTTAGAAATTACAAGCAAGTTGGATACTATTTAATTTCAACTTGAAGTTATAATAGGGTATTTTATTTTTACCTCTCTCCAACGCTGTGTGTGCGTGTGTGTGTGTGTGTGAATGCGTGCGTGCCTGTGTGTGTGTGTGTTTATTTTTTCTTGATAGAATAGGTCAACTTAAATATGTAGATGTATGTTTTACACTTTACAAGTCTTTAGAATGAGAGATATGTTTTTTTAAAAGTTGACTTTAATTTCAAATATTTGGACACTGACGTCACGGCTACGTCACGGCTTAGCGGATGCGGCAGTAGAGCTCTACCGGTTTTGTATAGAACTATGATTGCTTGGGTTCTCCCTTGTCAGTTTGATTTTGTGTTGTGATAGCAACATATTGTTAACTAAAAACATATTTCATACAACTTTTGATATTTTAATAAATGTTTTATTTACATACCTTTACTCAACTCTGCTGTTACCTGTCGCAATTTTAGGTTAGTTTGTTTACAACAGCAAACGTAAACCACGTGGATTTTAAATGTGTGTGTGTGTGAGAGAGAGAGGACTGTCTTTGTGTGAATAAAAAACCGTGACGTCACGAATTATACAGCCGCGAAAGTTTATTAGCAAATTTATGAATGAAAAGTCGCATATTTCTTGTTATTTTATATAACCATATTTGTTAAATGAGACGGATTTCACAATTTTATAAAAAAAACGATGTTTTTTTAAATAACCCCATTGAACAGCCGGAAGTAGCAGATTCTTGAAAAAATCTTCTAAAAATTATTTTTTGAAAATTTTTGTTCTTGCTAATATTAAAGAAAAATAAATTCTCTGTCTCATACATTTAAATATTTTATTACATCTTCTATATATTTAGCGATAAAAGCAATATAATATATAAAATAATCTGTTGTAATAAATTTTATAGCCAAAATAATACCATGGAAATTAATTGAAAAATTAAAATGTTTGTA
Source organism: Harpalus rufipes (assembly GCA_951394225.1). Taxonomy (NCBI): domain Eukaryota; kingdom Metazoa; phylum Arthropoda; class Insecta; order Coleoptera; family Carabidae; genus Harpalus; species Harpalus rufipes. Next base: position 13,944,353 of record OX596283.1, read on the forward strand.
ACTGACAGATAAATGTCAGTGTCAGAAATCTGGAGACATTACTGAAGACTTTTTCTGGGAAATACATACATATATTATTTTTTATTGTATTAATAGTTAAATATTTAAAATTATAGGTATATTACATATACTCTTCAGAAATACTGTTAATCCCGACAATGAATTGGAAACATCTCGAGTAGGGCAAAATTTCTTCATAGAATGAATTTAAAGTTAATCTAAATATAAGGAATAGATGTAAGTAGAATTTTTGGTGTAGAGTGTAGGTATACAAGAAATGTTAAATACAATAGGGCACGAGCAGTCATGTGAATTTGTTGGCCTTGACAAGCAGATATGAGGGCTCGTGTTAGAATGATAGCTAATAATTATGTACATAGATGTCAAATATCATAATTTTTCATTCTAAATTTCATGATTTTCCAATTCCATGTAGTTTATTTTCTTAGGCAAGTAAATTTCATACTCCTGGTGACAAATTAACTACGTGAATTTAGAAAATTTTGAAATTTTAAATAAAAAATTCTGACATTTGACATCTATGTACATAATTACTAGTTGTCATTCTGACGCGGGCCCCATATCTGCTTGTTAAGGCCAATAAAGTTACATAACTGCTTGTGTCCTATACTTATGTAACCAAAAACAGAAGTGGCGAGAGGTTTTTTTTTATTTCGTATATCCAGATTATAGATTAAACTATAGACTCCTTAAAACTTTATTTTAAACACTTGTATAATAAACAACTATTAATTTCCATCCCAAACATCAATCATTACTCACGCTTCAAAAAACTTCTCAATTTTCGTAAACAACTCCCTCCTAGTTCTTCTATGTACATCTCCATGTTTTCGGTACAAATACATATTCCTGTACGCGGGCAAATGCTCCCAGTTGTGCCCTACTTGGTCACTTGTTGGTCTGATCCTGACAGATTGCTCTACATAGGGCCGGAGCCACTGATTTGTGATGTAGTGATATTGAGGGGACGACTGAACGCCGTTGACGTGGAGTACATTATTTGTTGGTTTATCCACGCGATTAGCGGCTTCAGTTGTTTGTTTGGGTTTTTTGAAATCATCGGGATCGTGAGGAAGTTCCCAAGCCAAAGCGGCGGTTAATCCGATGGTAAATATCTTGCCCACGCCGTATGTTGGGATGGTTAAACAGTAAACTGAAAAGCAATTTTAATTATTGATACTTATGGGATCTAGGTAATTACTTGACCTGAACGGATGTGACAAGGACGCATATATTTACAGTAAAAAAATATTAAAGATGTTCGATCAAGGTCATTTGTATTATGAACGAATTAACAAATTGGCATACATTTATCTTTTTCCTTTACAAAGGCTATAAGCGTGTGCGATAAGGAAAACAATTAAATAGTTTTAGAAAATAAATAAATTGTATATTAAAATTATATGATTTAAAATATTGTTAAATAGTTTAAAAAAAAATTAAAATCCAATTTTTAAAATTTACGGTTTTTAATACACTTGATTTAAAGACACGTTAAAAATGCGTAGTTTTGAATTTATTTTTGTTTCGTGAATATTTAATTTTTTGGACATATTCGGTACCTATTGAGATAAAACAAAACCTCAATACAACTGTTAATTTTTTTTCCGTCGACCGTTTATTAATAGGCTATCTTAATGTATAGAAAATCATTCATTAATGACCCCTATTAATGCATGATTTTTTATTAATAAACGATTTATTGGGTGCGTTCACCACATGGAACACAGCATGTATTGCTAACGCTAAGTTGTAGTAAAAAGGAAGACAGAATTAAAAGTCATGCTTTTGACACTTACTAGCTAGGTATATTCACGTAGCATACCTTTAAAATGAATTTGAAAGAATAAAATTCCTCAAATAACATAAAAAACCGCTCGTGTTGTCTGGCATTAATTAAAATGAACGCACCCACTGAAAACAATTTATGACAAAACTTATTGATTTTCTGACGTAAAATTTGACGTTCGGACAACCATTACTAACCTAAAAAATTTTGTCATGGAATAAAATTAGATTTTCCATTTAAGTAAGATACGGTCAACGAAAAAATATTGTAACTAACACGTGTGTTAATTACAATTAACGCGTTCGCTACGCCCACGCGTTAAAATGTCTCGATCATTAATCGCCCTCATTAACACACTTGATAGTTAAATAACTATTATATGATTTCTAAGTACTAAATTGTTCCTTAAAAGCCTCAAATTTGAAAGTCTAACAAAATATCGATTAAATAATTTATAATTAATTATTGAAAATTGTGTAATATTTTGAAAAAGGCACCTAAAACAAAATGTGACGTCAGAGTACACAGTTTAACATGTGACAAACAATCGCCTGTTTTTATTTATATAAATAACGTAAACTGTTATGCTATTGACTATAAATGGCGTGCTCTATACAGAGTGTTATATTTTAATGGACCCAGCAAATTTCTCGCTTATTTATAAAGTTAGTAATTTCTTTCATGTAACAAGATTTATACAGCAACATGTAAGCTACCTGATGACGGATGTACATTCATGATACCACTTCCGGTTTATTAGTAATTAATATCAACTTTGAAATTTCAAATGGAACATATACTATATATTTTTCAAATTTGAAAAGTACATCAAATTTGCTTTACAATCATGTAAAATAATCCATATGTTACATTATTAAAAAGTAAAATGGCGGGCACTTTTTTATACACCTAGTCGAAAGGAGAATAGTGAGCAATTACTGTGGCTTGAAATAAAACAATGAACTACAACAATTGTAATGACAAAAAATATTATTTCGTTTAATAATAATAGTTAGAATTGTTTTAGTTCATTGTTTTATTTCAAGCCACAGTCATGGCCCACTATGCTCTTTTCAAAATGATGAAATATTTATTTATTTTTATTTTATTACTTTGAAAAAGATTGCATAAACTTCCATTTAATAGTTATTTGTGATATATGTTAAAAGTAACATTTTATTTTTCGAGAAGGAAGTTTGGAACATGATGCGAAACTTTGAAACAAAATAAAATTACTTTCAACACGTATGTCATACCTACACTATTTTTTCTATAAACCTTAAAAAGCTTACTTTTAATAGACTTGTAGATAAAATACTTTTCAAAAAATGAAAAACCGGCTCATATCTTTTATGTATGTAACATTGCATTTCTTATTCTGTACTAAATAATATCTATTTCCAATATCGCAACTTCGTTGACAAATGCATAATGACATTAACAAGTTACATAATTATTAATTATAATTTGAGATACAAATTTACAGCATTAATTCACTAAAATTATACACATGACCAGTTTTTATTTAAATTTTTGAACATTATATTTTGAACAAAATAATTGTTGTTATTAAAATACCTCCATATTTTATTACAACTGTATAGTTTTATTTCTTACCTAGTTGAAAAGAACTGCCATCTGGAAAAATCAAATATCTCTTCTTCCGAGACAATACTTTAGTCGCATTATTAATTGTTTGTACTTCGTTATCTGAATATAAAATTACAGATACAATTTGTAACAGAAAAATTATGACAAATAATTGAAATTGCATTGTACTTATTATACGTATGAGTAATGCACCAGTCAAAACACTTTCTTGCCCTTCAAAAGACAGTTTTGCTCTGTATTTTAAAGCAGAGTTCAATGACTTGAACTATAACATGTTTCATACCTTTTAACAGTAGAGTTCTAATGATTTTAATAAATATAAATAATCTTTAAACGATAATAACATATATAATATGTACAAATATATATTAAATGAAAAGTATATATGTTTTTTGCTAAAATTGAAATTTATATTTGGATATTTCGTAAAATAATAAAATGTTCTGTTTTTATTCCAAAAAATCTGATGTGGCCAGCACATAACCTCTCGCCGTATATTTTACCTGGCTGTATGCATAAAGCAAAGATTATTTTTATAAATACAAATAATATATTCATATAAATCTATGACGTATAAACTTCTTTATTATTCAATAATAGCATGTCTCAACATGAAGATATTTTACCATAAATTATGTTACAATAAATTACAAAGTAGAGTTTACCATATATAAATATTAGGCTGGTAACAGCAATTTTCAATTCGAACAACTTTGTTTACTTTCTCTTCATATTCTTCTAGTAAAAACATTAATTTTGGGCGGTCTAAAATGTATATATCTGGATTGTGCATCTATTCTTATATATCTTCTTTTACATTTTATTTTTTCATACTTGTTATATCTAAATAACCTTAATTCCCTTTAATAAAGTGACGGATAGATTGCACTCCGATTTTGTCAATATTTACAACTTACTTGAGAAGAATTTGATAGCTTTTTCGCAATTCAAAGTTACTCTAGTCTACAGTACTGGTGTACATTGTCCCATAATGTTTGAAACAAATTTAAGTCCTTCAACCTAGACTTGTCATCTCCATAATAGTCACAGATCAAGAACTAAGGGATTCTCCAAGTACATTTTTAATTCATTACTCATTATTTCTGACACTGACATTTATCTGTCAGTTACAAATAATTTAAATTATCAACTATTTTTCATGGCATTCTTTCGGCTGTCAAATTTATTACAATAGATTATTTTATATATTATACTTCTTTTATCTCTAAATCTATGGAATATATAATAAAATATTTAAATGTATCAGATAGAGAATTTAATTTTCTTTAATATTACCACGAAAAATTTTCAAAAAATATTATTTAGAAGATTTTTTTTCAAGAATCTTCTACTTCCGGTTGTCCAATTATTACCAAAACCTTTTCAGATCTTCCCATGAATGTCCGATTGGGAAATACGTTGTTAAACAAATTTTAAGTCTTATAGTTTTTGAGTAACCGTCCTTCCAACATCCTACATACATACACACATACATCCACACACACACACACACACACACACACAGACATCATCGTAAAAATGTTAAAATCGGATTGTAGGGACCTTAAAACGTGCTTATTCAATAAAATCTGGATATGCGATTTTTAGCATGAATCCAATACCTCTCTTAGCGAGAGGTAAAAAGATTTAAAAAAAATTATCTCTATCTATGCTTCTGATTGACTAGTGTTGAATCCGGGTTTGAGTCGCCTTATGTACTTTCATATAAGTTGGCAGGTCGCGTAATGCCTGAGCTTTCAATAAAACGACGATATCTCCTAAACTAGCATTTCGCAACCCCAGGGATACGAGTTTGATGGTCTATACAAATAGAGAACTATACAAATTTCAAAAAAGAAAAACCAAAATTAAGGGTGCAATTTAAGGAAATGGGATGCATGTTAGTAATCCCATATCCTAAACTACATATTGTGAAAACTGTGGCATAGAAAATAAAATTATTTTTAAAAATGTATTAACAGAAAATATTTATATAGGTAATAATTATTGTGATCCAACCTAAATGTTTATTTCGTAGCAATGGGTTTAAAATCTCCTTGATCTATTAAGCCCATTTCTACGAATTAAAAGAAAATATTTATGTTTCGTCGTTTAGCCGTGGAAACATGTTCATAAATAAATAAATACGTTTTAAAATTATTTTTTATTTTTATTTATGAGATTGTAGTCTAACACCAAACAAGACAGAGTTTCTAAAAAATTTCTAAGTAAGAAAACAGAGTCAATATGTTTTTTTACCTTCCGTCACCTCTAGGTAAGGAAGGTATTGTCTTTGGTCAAAAAATTCGGTGGTGAGTTTTCATTGAATAAGCACGTTTTAGGGTCTTTACAATACGATTTTACTATTTTTACGATGATGTCTGTATGTGTGTGAGTGTGTTCGTGTGTGCGTGTGTGTGTATGTGTGTGTGTGTGTGTGTGTGTGTGTGTATGTGTGTGTGTGTGAGCGCGTTTTCGGGCACGATATCTCCAATACTAGAATTCCAAAAATTACAATTCTTGCGTATTCCTCTTCCTTACAACCATATGCAGACCTGTTTAGATTTTGGTTATAATTGGTCAACCGGAAGTACCCTCATTTGAAGATTTTAACAGTTTTTCTTGAAAAAATCAGTTAAATGTTATTATAACTTAAAGAATATATTATTATCTATACGATTGATTGCATTTTATATTTGTTATTCAACAGATATAGAGTTAAAGAAGAATACAAATAATAAATTTCACATAAATTTCATAATTCAGCCAGCTATGCTAACTTAACCATGGAAACTGCTAATATTTTCAGGTAATTCAAATTGACAGATGTCAGTATCAATAAAATGTAAATCAATGAAAGAATAAGGGAAGTAACAGTGTTAGAAGTTTCTAGATATATGAGAGACGATTACATTGGTTTGAACATGTCATGAGGAGAGATGAATATATTAATAGAAGGTGGAAGAAACATAGGAAGACCATATATAAGATGAAAAGACTGTATTGTAGAAGACTTGAGGGAAAAGGAACTGAATGAGGAATGACACGCAAAACAAAAATGAGTGGCAGAAGAAAATAAAAAATGGCGACCCCCTAACGAATGGGAAAAACTAAAGAAGAAGAAGAAAATGTCAGTGTCAAGTGCAATTTGCATAGTTTGTTAATGAAATAACTTTACTGGAAATATAGGATCTTTTGCAAGACAATTTATGTATGGGCGCGTGCAGTAACATTATTTTGAATTTGTACATAATACACAGGATTGACGGAAGGTATTGTGCTGGCCACATCAGATTTTTTTAAATCTGTTACGCTTTCTACGGCTAAACGACCTAACATAAATATTTTCTGGAGAGGTGAAAATAATGGAGATTCAGTCCTTCATTAAAAATATTATTTATTGGAAACAATACCGACGTTTCGGTCTCAATTAGACCATCCTCAGGGTTCTGGAAAAGATCAACGGGGTACAAATATTATGCTCTACATATATATATATATATATATATATATATATATATATATATATATATATATATATATATATATATATATATAACACGTACATTCTTATCAGAGTTCATTACAAAACTAACGAAGGGTTGGTTCATTGAATATGAAGAAAAAAATATAATTAAATCGAATACAGAATAGCATATTCTTTTATTTGTAATACCATAAAAGGTCAAAAAATGATATTTAACAGCGTTTTTCAAAAAAAAAAAATCTGATGTGGCCAGCACATAACCTCTCGCCGTATATTTTACCTGGCTGTATGCATAAAGCAAAGAATATTTTTATAAATACAAATAATATATTCATATAAATCTATGACGTATAAACTTCTTTATTATTCAATAATAGCATGTCTCAACATAAAGATATTTACCATAAATTATGTTACAATAAATTACAAAGTAGAGTTTACCATATATAAATATTAGGCTGGTAACAGCAATTTTCAATTCGAACAACTTTGTTTACTTTCTCTTCATATTCTTCTAGTAAAAACATTAATTTTGGGCGGTCTAAAATGTATATATCTGGATTGTGCATCTATTCTTACATATCTTCTTTTACATTTTATTTTTTCATACTTGTTATATCTAAATAACCTTAATTCCCTTTAATAAAGTGACGGATAGATTGCACTCCGATTATTCTTATATCGATGTGTAATTTTGTCAATATTTACAACTTACTTGAGAAGAATTTGATAGCTTTTTCGCAATTCAAAGTTACTCTAGTCTACAGTACTGGTGTACATTGTCCCATAATGTTTGAAACAAATTTAAGGCCTTCAACCTAGACTTGTCATCTCCATAATAGTCACAGATCAAGAATTAAGGGATTCTCCAAATACATTTTTCTTTCATTACTCATTATTTCTGACACTGACATTTATCTGTCAGTTACAAATAATTTAAATTATCAACTATTTTTCATGGCATTCTTTCGGCTGTCAAATTTATTACAACAGATTATTTTATATATTATACTTCTTTTATCTCTAAATCTATTGAATATATAATAAAATATTTAAATGTATCAGATAGAGAATTTAATTTTCTTTAATATTATCAAGAAAAATTTTCAAAAAATAATATTTAGAAGATTTTTTTTCAAGAATCTTCTACTTCCGGTTGTCCAATTGTTACCAAAACCTTTTCAGATCTTCCCATGAATGTCCGATTGGGAAATACGTTGTTAAACAAATTTTAAGTCTTATAGTTTTTGAGTAACCGTCCTTCCAACATCCCACACACACACATCCACACACACACACACACACACACACACACACACACACACACACACAGACATCATCGTAAAAATGTTAAAATCGGATTGTAGGGACCTTAAAACGTGCTTATTAAAATTAATAAAATCTGGATATGCGATTTTTAGCATGAATCCAATACCTCTCTTAGCGAGAGGTAAAAACGAAAAAGTGAAATGTGTTTTTCTCAAGAAATTTTCAATCAAATGCGAAGAATAGACGGGTACATTTCAAGGGGGAGCAACGAAGTATTAGATCCGTGGTCAAATTGAATGTATACCGATCCAATACTTAACCGCACCTCATTAGGAAGTTCTCTGACAGTGATACGACAGTTCTGCTTGATCGAAGTCCTCACTTGGTTAATAACAGTGTCATATCAGCTTGTTGAAGGCCTACCAGAAAGATTTCTTGGTTTCGAGGTTAGTTTGTTTTCGTACATATTTATTGTTCGGTAAAGTAAATAATTTTGTATTTTGTAATTATAATATATAATTAATAAATATTTTACGTTGAAAATTTGTCCACTGAAATGCAGCCATCTTTGTGGTTGTACCATTCGTGAGATGCTAATGGCGTCGTCCCTGTAAGCCTTTGCGGGAAAGAATTCACAGATACGCATGAATGTCTTTTACATATCCCCACTGAAGGACACCACCCGTACTTAATTTGTTTACTCGAAAAATAATAAAGCCTAATACTTTTTGAACACATTTCGTATGTTCCACACTTTGGCGGGTAGCACCACAGTCTCATTGAGGTGATGCTATTTTACTTCATTTAAATAGTGAATCGTGCAAACCCCATGATGTGTACGGACCCTGTCCAGTCTGCTCCATATTTTATATATCCTGGAATATTTAAATTTTTGTTAGGAAGGAAAAATTCAATTCAATTTTGTTAATGCATTTTGATACAGAACTTTATTTTTTATAATATTGTTTACGTACATTTTTTCATATCTGTCATAGTTTTTGCAATATTTTGAAAACATTGTGTATCTTCCATTAAACGCTGTTGTAAAGTTGCGCCACTAATGTGACGTGACAACACACAACTGGAGTGGGGATACAGTTTCAGGCTCGTTAGAATTCGGAGGCTCCGGTTACATACATTATTTATAAATAGTTCGTAAGTTTAACGTAGATTTTTATTGCGAACTTTAACATTAGAATATTTACTGTAGGCTATCTTTTAAAGATACGTGCAAATATGTTATTCCAAACTTTTTTATAGAACTTTTTATGATCAATAATTCTTCTATAGATAGTTTAAACGATATATCTTTATCGGTTTAGAAACTTCTCGTATGACTTAAATAAAATCACCACTGGTCGATTCTTTTTATCATAGATTAATATTACACCTAAAGGTCCGCTCTATAGTAGCGATATAACGACGACGATTGACGACTTTTATACTGTAATATTTATAGTCCATGAAATAAATTATTATTGTAACAGATATTCGGTTACCTACTATCCGGTAATATGGTTTCTGTAAGAACAAATCGACTACACACGCCTCCTTTTTCAATTTATGTAGTAATTTACACAGTCTCGATAAAAAAACTCCATACTGAAGGAATTTACTTTGATCTGGCAATAGACCATAACATATTACTTGATAAACTGTTTAATTATGGTATACGAGGTAATGCTTTGGACTGGATAAAATCTTACCTACAAGATAGATAACAAGTAGTAAGTCAATGAGAGAAAATATTTTTCTAATTTGCATTTTCCTTCTACAGGCGTTCCACAAGAAAGTATTCTTGGTCCGGTACTTTTTACCTCTCGCTAAGAGAGGTATTGGATTCATGCTAAAAATCGCATATCCAGATTTTAATGATTAAGCACGTTTTAAGGTCCCTACAATTTGATTTTAATATTTTTACGATGATGTCTCTCTGTGTGTGTGTGTGTGTGTGTGTGTGTGTGTGTGTGTGTGTGTGTGTGTGTGTGTGTGTGTGTGTGTGTGTGGATGTATGTGTGTGTGTATGTGTATGTGTGTGAGTCGGTTGGAAGGGCGATTTCTCAAAAACTATAATACTTAATATCTGTTTAACTACGTATTTTTCAATCGGACATTACTGAGAAGAGCTGAAAAGGTTTTGGTAGTAATTGGACAACCGGGAGTAGCAGATTCTTAAAAAAAATCTTCTAAATATTATTTTTTAAACATTTGATTGCATTTTATACTTCATATTGAATAGATACAGAATTAAAGAATTTTAAAGAAAATAAAATTTAAAATTCAGCCAGCTATGCTAAACATGGAGACTACTAATATATTCATATAATTCAAATTGACAGATTTCAGTATCAATAAAAAGTAAATTAATGTGGCAGAAATGAGGATGTTGAAGTAGATGTTGGGGAAGACACGGAAAGATAAGTAAGGAAATAAAGTAAGATAAAAGAAAGACGATTACATTGGTTTGAACATGTCATGAGGAGAAATGAAGAATTATATTTCAACAAGAATGAGTAGTTTAGTAATAGGAGGTTGAAGAAACAGAGGAAGACCAAAGATAAGATGGAAGGACTGTATTGCGGAAGACTTGAGAGAAAAAGAACTCAATGAGAACGACACGCAAAACTAGCTTCTCCTAACGAATGGGAAAAGCTAAAGAGGTGTCAAGTGCAATTTGAATAGTTTGTTTATGAAATAATATTATTGGAAATTTAGAATCTTTTACAAGAAAATTTATGTATGGAATTCATACATAATGCACAGGATTGACGGAAGGTATTGTGCTGGCCACATCAGATTTTTTTTTTGTTTTGCTGTAGAAAAAATTACACTGTATTTTGCGGTTTGTGTCATAAACCAGTTTTGCTTTATTACCATTAAACTATTATTCAACATAAAAATAATTTAACATTTTTATATTCATATACGTTTTTTTTCTTTTTATGCTACATATTTTACCATAATTATGACTTGAGGAAGAAACTTGTAATGTGTTAAACTTTACACTCTACACACAAATAAAAATTCGCAAAACTTTACAAGCGGTTGAGAAGTTTATCTTGTAGAAATACATTGTATAATGGATGTGCTATATCTTTTTATTATTTGCTCTGTTATTTTGGGTATAAATTCTAACGATTCTAAATCTGATAATAGTACTCTGGTTCGTCGTAAAAGATATATAGCATTTCCGGAAGGAGCCTCGTTGTCTGTAAGATTTTATTTGTTTTTATAGTTTTCTTAAGAGCAATAACAATTTCCCCAAAATAGTTTTTCTTAGTTTTATTTTCATTTTATACCATTAAGGATAGTTTCATATTATCCTTCCCTGCTTATATTCTTTCAAATGGAGATTTAGTGAATACTTTTAAAAAGGTATTCATTCATTTTAAATCTATTTACGAATGCAATTCTACGATAATAGCAAGTCGTTAGCAAGTTTAAATGCATTACATTTAATGTAGTTTAGATGTTTAGAACTTTGGTGAATTTATTGAATATTGATAATTTTGTGCTAATGTTACAATGTTACAGGTAGCCTTATGTCTCTCAATAAACACTTACATTACGATACCAACTGCACCAGTTATTACAGAAGGTGTGAACTGGGGTATTTCCTATGATTTACCGAATGCTACAACCATTATAGACTCAAGAAATCAACTGAAACATGTACAACAAAGAAGTATACGGCGAGGTTTTTATAATACAATAGAAACATTATTAGATTCGTAAGTTTTTATCTCGAACTTTAAGCTGACAGCTATATAATTAAAATGTAATTACTTTTCTTCTATTCTTTGTCTTTATTTTTCTTTTTCTTAAAAGTATTTCTCATTGCTTTAGTTTTGTTGCAAGTCTCACGAAAATAACTTAAAAAATAATGAATACTTATGTGAACGTTTCTGGATAAGTTTACATTTTAATTATAGCAAGATGTCAATTTAATACTTTTTAAAACGTATATAAGAGGTATTGGATTCATACTAAATCGCATATCCAGATTTTAATGATTAAGCACGTTTTAAGGTCCCTACAATCCGATTTTAATATTTTTACGATAATGTCTGTGTGTGTGTGTGTGTGTGTGTGTGTGTGTGTGTATGGATGTATGTGTGTGTATATGTGTGTATGTATGTGTATGTGTGTGGGGACGTTGGAAGGACGATATCTCAAAAACTATAATACTTAATATCTGTTTAACTACGTATTGCTCAATCGGACATTACTGGGAAGAGCTGAAAAGGTTTTAGTAACAATAGGACAACCGGAAGTAGATTCTTAAAAAAATTCATATAAATATTATTTTTTGAAAATATTATTCTTGCTAATATTTTATTACATCTTTTATACATTTATAGATAAAGAAATATAAGGTATATAATCTGTGCACTTTCCACGACAGCAATGAGTCCCCTGAGGTGACGCCTGGTAAGCGCCCATACGGTACAAATATTTCATCATTTACCGATATCTGCGTACAAAGCAGATTGGCACACCCAGCAATGGATAATATGCCGTGATGATATATTTATTTATTATTTATGTAACATAAAATGGAAATGGCGAGAGCTCATGTATTGGCTACATCAGATTTTTTTAAAATATCATTATTTTTTGCAGGATGGGTTTCAAGGGTCACTCTTGCATCCTTCGCACATTGTGTGAATCAGAACAACTGACTTTCTCCTCCAACCGAAACATAATCGAAAAGTTATTGGAGATCTTATTGAGGTTCTCGATCTAGGAAGCGAATAGGTAGCCAGCGTTTAAGCTTATAATTTTCCGTTGATTTGCAGGTTTCCTCTAGCAAGGCTGTCGGATTCCGAGCCGGAAATTCACAGATTGTATCACCGGGCGAGGAGGATGGGACGGTCTAGACAGAACTGTGACAGCTTATTTCCGGATTGTCAGTTTTCATTACTGCACCTTATGCTAAACTATGGATTCTGAAATACCTACTTATTCTCTGCAGTATTTTACTTCAACTTTACTTCAACGTGAATAGTATTTGATTAATGCCCGTTTGTATTATTACTAGTTAAGTTGCACTTAGTAATAAGTGGCGCTTAAATTATTAAAAACCTTTGCACTGTACCTTAAGTTCCACTTTATTTTTATTAAGTGACACTACCGCTAATTATTTTAGATAAAAAAAACTTCAAATAAAAGTTATAGAACATCAAATTCTGCATTTGAATCAGCAAACATAATTTAATTTGCATGCTTTGTACAAGTAGAATTTTGGTATTAAAATGTCGAAAATTGAGATAGCCATGGATTTTAACAAAAAAAAAATGTTTAACCGTGTATCTGTCACCTTTGGTTGCAAATAAGTTAATTTTTTTAGGTGTTATTTATAATATCTGTTCAGTAAATAATTATCTATTAATTTAAATAGATAAGCGTTCACTTGAACAGAAATTTAAAAAAACTTGTTAAATAAATCGTTAAACATTTGTTAATTTCTTTGTTAAAGTCCACGGCTGTCACTATTTGTGGGGCTATTTTAATTTTGCTTACTGATTTAAATGTAGATTTTTTGCTGTCTAATTTTTATTTGAATCTTTTTTTTCACCTGAAATAAATAAAGAAGCAAGAAATTACGAAAATATAATTGTACATGTTAAAGTCCTATATTCGGCTGTGCCGGTCAGCACCCTAGATAATATAGCTTTATTAATATAATGTTTTGCGTATATGATTTAACTCCAAAAAATATTACTCCTTAAAAATAATTGCTAAACCAGCCACCTCCCCCCTGCGCATTTTTAAAAGTCAGCGCCTATATGCACATATCCATTATGACATTTCGTATTTTGTCAAATTCATAAGATAAATGTTTTAAACTGCATTGAATATGAATCAAATGTTGCTGAGGAGGATGAATTGGATAAAATTAATTTAATAGACAAATACCAAGGAGTAGATCAATTTTTTTTCACAGATTGTAGCAAAGATTTCGATTAATAAAGGAAAATATACTGGAATTATTGTTTTCTCCTATGAATAAAATTCTTACAAATTTGTGTTTTTCTGAGACTGTTGGTTCTCTTCCAAGTATGATATGTGGCAGATTTTGTAGGAATCTACATATTATTCTACAGTGTCAAGAATAATTGTGAGAATGCAGAAGCTATGGCATCATTCTGACAATAATCTAAAAAAAAATCTAGAACAACAAGGGATAAAGAAAATACACAAAATACATTTTTAACTAGTTGTGTTTCCTAAAACAATAAGGGCCATAGACTGCACACATATCAAAATTCAGTACATTGTATCTTAATATTTACCTTATAAATGTAATATTTTTTTAAACGATAATAGATTCACAAGATTCGAACAAATCTCAAGATAAATTTGTAATGACATATTGTAAATGAAATGTCACTTCACAAAAGGGAATATATAAATAATAATAAAAATCTGTTGTGGCCAGCACAATACCTTCCGTCAATCCTGTGTATAATGTATAAATTCCATACATAATTTTTCTTGCAAAAGATTCTAAATTTCCAGTAAAATTATTTCAAAAACAAACTATGCAAATTGCAATTGACACTGACATATTCTTCTTTAGCTTTTCCCATTCGTTAGGACTCGCTATTTTGCAAATCAAGCAAATGCTAAGCTAGCAAATTCGTTCAACAAATTTTACTTCCGATTGCTTGTTTTCCTGGGGCTTATTGAACGCACCTAATGAAAAGTAAATGAATGTGGCAGAGATGAGGATGTTGAAATAGATGTTGGGGAAGACTTGGAAAGATACGGTAAGGAATGACAGAATAAGGGAAATAACTTTAGTGTTAGATGATTACATTGGTTTGAACATGTCATGAGGAGAGATGGAGAATATATTGGAAAAAGAATGAATAGCTTATAGAAATAGAAAGTTGAAGACACAGAAGAAGACCAAAGATAAGTTGGAAGGACTGTATTGCGGAAGACTTGATAGAAAAAGAACTGAATAATAACGACACGTAAAACAGAAATGAGTGGAAGAAGAAAATAAAAAATAGCGGCCCGTAACGAATGGGAAAAGCTAAAGAAGAAGACAAAGATGTCAGTGTTAAGTGCAATTTGCATAGTTTGTTTATGAAATAACTTTACTGGTAATTTAGAATCTTTTGCAAGAAAATTTATGTATGGAATTTATACATAATACATAGGATTGTCGGAAGGTATTGCGCTGGCCACATCAGATTTTTTTATAAAATCTCATTATTTACTGAATTTTTAATTATTAATAAATGCAGTAATTTTATCAAATATATTTTAAATAAACCAAATATAGTACATATTAAAATGCAGGAATAAACAAATTATAAAATTTGTGCTAGGTTAACCAATATACCATTTTATAAATTTATCTAATATCATCTCAAAATAATATAATAATTATAATATTTCCTATAAATTACCGTTCACATCCCATGCTCCGCACAGACAGAGTATTGACTCCAGACTCCGGCAGCTGGTCGGCCAAGTCCGGATATACTCGGCCGGATTGATATCGGATTCCGGCAGCAGTGCTCCGGAGTGCTGGAGGCTGCATGCAGTCCCGCTGATCTCCAGCCCGTTCCCGTGTTGTGTCCCGTCTCTCTGGACTCTGCAGAGAGCCGTCATGTTCGTGACGTGAGTGTGTGTGACCATGTAAAAGGTAAGGAAAAAATTAGCTGGCCATGAGAATGGATTTTGTTTTTGTCGTAGAAATAATACATATCATGGAATAATTAATGTTTATATGTATATTGTTTTATTTGGCACACATTAACTGCAATTGTTTTTGCAAAATTTTACATAATGTATCTAAAATATAATATATAGTAATGACAAATATATTTGAAATAAAAATAAAAACACGTAAAAATATATATGAAAATTTGCCACACCCCAAAATATTAAAATTAAAACTATATGTTTATGAATTCAATAACAACATTGTACATATCTCATTTAGGTTTTAATATGTGCCATCAAACATATAAGAACTTTACATGCAGTTTTTAATAAACAAACTGTATACTGTACCCTTCTATAAACAATGTTTAGAGTATGGTAAAATCTTTGAAAATATGTTGTAGAACATGTATAAAAATAACGTATTTCACGTAGAAATACTTTTTAATATATATAAATATAGTTAAACATATATCTGACATCTGGGTTACACCTACTTTTTACTGATACCGATTTCTAAAAATAGATCTCAATAAAAAATTTATATTTCATGTAATTTCAACCTGAATTCATTGTTGTTACAATATGTCAAACATAACCATGAATTAAATGTTTTGTATATTAAATACATGGTTCAATACACAATTTTTTGTTGATTCTTGATTCTGCGATGTAAATATTGAGCTTTACCTGTTATTCCATAAAAATTAGAACAAATGCCTCATATTTATAGCATATTTATATTTATTTACTTTTTGTTTATTAAAATATGGCTGCAATTTATTACGTACAATATTAGAATGGCTTGAACAATAATATGATGGATTATACAAAAACAAATTAAGGTTTCGGCATACACTTATATCTTTTTAATATAATATAATAAAAGAAAGCTATTTCATACAAAAAAATACTCGTATACAATTTTTTTTATAAAATTTTGTAACTGTCTGTATTTATTTTAATGTTTTGATAAATATATTACTTTTATATTTATTTATATAATGTCATTTTATTATTTATTAAAATTTCACGACCACATTTTAAACTAAAGCAGTAGGGTCGTTATAATTTTTTTTCTTTGCTTTAATCGAAAGAATGAGAAAAAAAATTTTACCCGTATTTTTTATTTTATTTCATATTACTCTTTATTCAAGAGAAAATTGTGTTTGAAAATACAATATTTAAATTGCCGCCTTTTCTTTTGCCTAATGACGTCAGAATACTACTAACCAATGAGGGAGTGGCTTACATTTGCTGCCGACATAATTTAAACGAGTGACAGCTGTCAATTATATACTACCGCTTAGTTATATCCATATTACTAATTTTTATATTTCGTAAATACCCAAATATACATAGTTGTAAAAAAGAGTTTCCTGCTGGTGTGCCCAAATAGAAGTAATAATTGCAAAAAAAATAGTTTCAGTAGTGCCTCAAAAGAAAGAAAGAAGAATTAAATGGTTGTCTCAAACATAAAACCTTTTACAAAATCAAAATTTCTTTATGTGAGAAATATTAAATATTTTTTAATTTTTATCTTTCCAGTTCTGTCATTGGCTAGCATGTTTTGGACGTCACAGATAGTGTAATTTGGCGACAATTCAAACATAGTTCACTTTCGCCGTTATTTAAATTGTTAAATAGAAACTAATAATATAGAAGGTACTTATTCTATAGAAGGTACTTATTCAAATTTCAGAATAAAAAATCTGATGTGACCAACACAGTACCTCCCGTTATTTACCTATGTATATAATTTTTATATTACTTTATAAATTTATCCATACAATATATAGAAAAAGTATTAAATTAAACATGTAGAAAATGGAATAATCTTTAATTTTTATAATAAAAAATTGAGAAAAAATTACATTTAAAGGTATTTTTTGAAGAAAAACTATCTTGAGCTTCAAGTAAACTGCCATTTCCGGTTATCCGATGGCCACCAAAATCTAATCAGTTCTTTCCATATTAGAATAAGGTAGAAATACACGGTTTCAAAACTTTCTGAATGATAGTATTTGAGTTAGAGCGTAAAGAGGATCCACACACACACATACATACATACATACATACATACATACATACATACATACATACATACATACATACATACATACATACATACATACACACAGACATCATCGTGAAAATGTTAAAATTGGATTGTAGGGACCTTAAAACGTGGTCATTTACCAAAATCTCGATGTGCGATTTTTAGCACGATCCCTATACCTCCCTTATCATGGGTAGCGGGAGGTAAAAAGATATGTTAATTTTTTTTGCAACACCTCATCAATGAGAATAAGACACATGGTTCATATTTTTAAAATTATATTTTCAATATGTTCAAAATAGTTTCCATCAACAAATAATACACTTCACCATTATTTTCTTCCACTTCTTAAAAGCTTCCAACCAATCTTCTTTTGAAATGCTTTCAAACTGATTTCTGGGAGACTTAAAAACTGTCGAAGCTGTCAAATTAATTTCAGGTTGGTTCAAAACCTGTCAAAACTATCAAATTATAAATCATGAATCGAAAATACTCTCAGCTGTAATGTTTTCCACAGCATATCTGATTTTCTTTTTTTCGAGACTCAACATTTCTGGCCGGTTGCACCAAAATAACTCAAATATTAAGTGTTCCTTAAATTGACAATACTGCATCGAAATGAAATGTCAAATGGATTATTATGCATTGCAGTCAAAATTTCAATTATATATTTTTTATTATGGCTCGCTTAAAATTTAAACATTCTTAGTGCATCTGGGCATTCATCTTTCAAATGGCACTTTAAAATTTTAATGATTTCTTACAACAAAACATAAAGTTTGAAATTTAAACAAATCAAACATTTGCACTCCACCCGCAAGTAAATGAATGAAGTAGATACCGCCTTCTAGAATTTGCGAACTTTACAAACAACTTCAGTATTGTTTCATAAATTGTTTGTCTTTGTAAACTTTGAAATTAAAAGACTTTGTTTTGCTGCACAACATATTTCAATTGTCAGTCTTGAAAGATGAAACTTGAGATCGAAATTTTGTATAATATTGTTACCTATTCATAACGCAAAGTTTCAAATTTAGATAAACTTTAGAATTTACACAGTATAGCACTTTAATATAATTAAATTTACATATATGGTCTATGTTATATGATATATAGAAGTACTCTGTTATGGCTGCCAACAAAAACAAATGATAAAAACAAATAAATTGAATGAATGGAAAAGTGCCAAAATTTATGCAATAAAGCAGATGAGAAATGTGTAATAATAATTTGCATTTTTCTAAAACTAACACACTTCGTTTATTCAAACAGTTTTTTCTAAATTATAATTAATTTTTTACAATATTTTGTATAACTATTTTCTTTTTATTTCAATATTTCCTTAAAGAGATTCAAGTGACACGCCCACCACTCAGGGGTGGACTTATCACTAAAGAAACTACATTTTCCATCTACTTTTTAAATGACACAGTGGCGTATCCAAGACCCAGGATGGGGGGGCTGCCATGTAGGTACCTATTACAGGATACTGTTCATCGCCTATTTGCACTTGGAAATCATACTTTCAAAAAATTCTGATTTGAAAATAACGACGGTTAATTGTAAATGAATTGGAAAAATCTCGAAAAATTAGAAGAGGAGGATGAAACTTCTTCATAGAATGAATTTAAAATTAAAATTTCTAAATACAAAAATAGTTATAAAGAGAATTTGTGGTGTAGAGTGTAGGTGTACAAGAAATGTTAAATACAATAACCTAAAATGGAAGTAGCGAGAGGTATTGTGCTGACCACAACAATTTTTTTTTGTATCATGGTAGGGTGGATGTCTTTAACATCCACAACGCCACGACTCAGTTGTTTTTAAACGCAAATACAAAAATAGTTATAATAAGTAGAATTTGTGGTGTAGAGTGTAGGTGTACAAGAAATGTTAAATACAATAACCTAAAATGGAAGTGGCGAGAGGTATTGTGCTGACCACAACAGATTTTTTTTTGTATCATGGTAGGGTGGATGTCTTTAACATCCACAACGCCACGCTCAGATGTTTTTAAACGCAACTAATCTTTAAATGTTGTCAAAGACCAACGTGTGTCTACGTCAAAAGTTAGGTTATACCCGTTATACTATAATAACTACAGAACCCATGCTCTGAGTACGGTTCCGGCGGTATCTAAAATTTACCACACGTTTCACTTACAGCGAAAATAGTAACGGTAACCTAAAAAAATTTACCGGTACCATCGTGGTTAAATTTTGAACAATTAATAAAACTGCTCAACCGAAACTATTTTAATCATCCTTACCGAGAGATTATTATTAAAACTTTGTGTATTTGTAATTCATACTAAATTACATCTAACAACTCCCTAAATTCCTTTATGACGTTATCTCTAATTTTCATATATGATTACCCTTGAGATGCCATGTACTCGCTACTTTAAACATAAATTTATCATTAACCACAATCTGTCCAAACAACAAAATAAGAAGAGTGTAGGCGTGATGATGATATATTTTCTATAATGGAAGTTTGTTTTCCTTAGTTCTAGTTCATATCTTTCACACAATTTTTCTAAATGAATTATGACAGAAACTTTTCAACTAGAACTGTATAAATGAGTTGAAAGTCATTATGTGAAGTAAAGCGAAGGCGTCAAGATTTATTTTGTAATGAACTTTGTGGTTGCGAGTTTAAAAGATATAATCGACAACTATTGGTATAAATGAATGATAGAATGCACAGAATAAAAGTTCAATTGGGAAATATTAGATTTTTATTTTTATCAAATAAATAAATATATCATCAAGGCCTATTACCCATTGCTAGGTGTGTCAATCTGCGTTGTACACAGATACCGGTAACCAGTGGCGGCTTGTCAGGGTAGGCAGGTGAGGTAGTGCCTCACCAGAAAAGAAATAAAGCTGCAAGTAAAGTAGTATGTAAATTAAATTTTAACTTATTCCGTTAATGCTTGTCTTTATAAATATCAAAAGAATAATTTAAGCCACGACCATAACTAATAATGTAATGCAGTTCACCTAATTTACACCCTATCAAGTGCTTCTCGAAATGAATAATATAACTGCCTAATGTTTTTGATAAAGCATTCATTCCGGTAAGAAATACGTGCGCTAGACAAAGAGATGTTTGAGACACTGCTTCAAATGCTAAATGCAATGAGTGCGTAAAGGATAAAAGATAGTCGCTTTACCTTCCATGCGGCCCTATAGAGGCCGTTACCATACATGAATACAATCAACGCCACGTACTGATAAATTTTGTAAGTTGGTTCACGACATTACTGCATATTTTTGCAAGCAAGATTAAATAATATTAGCTGTAAATTGCATTCGACAATAAACAAACATAACATAACCTGTCTTGTCTAGCATTTTTATTATAATAGGCTCTGGTTTGCGACTGATACGTATTGCAGTAAATATTTAATTCTTTTTTTTTCGTTGTTTTTATATTTTACCCACGTAGTGTTTTTGTAATTTGAATTTTAGTTGATAACAAAAAACAAATAATGGCTTCGACTTCAACTTTAAAAGAATTGAGTGACAATATAAGGAATTCTGAAGATATTGTTAATTTTTTAATTAACAAAAATCCATTTACCGTTTTTGAGTTATGCGAGATACGTACGGACGTACGTACGTACGTACGTACAGACGTCACGACGAAATTAGTCAAAATAGATTCAGGGATGATCAAAATGGATATTTCCGCTGAAATCTGAAAACCGAAATTTTTCGCGATTACAATACTTCCTTTACTTACGTACAAGGAAGTAAAAATCTGATGTGACCAGCACATTACCTTCCGCCAATCCCGTGTATTATGTACAAACTCCACAGAGCGCGAGCGCAGTCACAGTCACGTGAGTTTGCTAACCCTAACAAGCAGATATGGGGGCCCGTATCAGAATGACAGCTATTAATTATGTTCATAACAGAAAAATGCCATAATTTTTCATTCAAAATTTCATTTTTTGCTGTTGTGTGATTTTTTTCCCGCCAACTGAATTTCAATCTCATGATAACAAATAAACCACATGAAATAAGAACATCATGAAATTTTGAATGAAAAATTATGACATTTATCAGTTACGGACATAATTAAAAACTGTCATTTTGACACGGGCCTCCATACCTGCTTGTCAAGGTCAGCAAAGTCACGTGACTGCTCGCGCCCTATATATAAATTTTCTTGCAAAAGACCCTATATTTCCAGTTAAATTATTTCATAAACAAACTATGGTAGTGCACTTCACAGTGACATCTTCTTCTTTAGCTTTTCCCATTCGTTAGGGGGTTGCTATTTTTTATTTTCTTCTTCCACTCTTTTCTGATTTGCGTGTCGTCCTCATTCAGTTCCTTTTCTCTCAAGTCGCAATACAGTCCTTCCATCTCATCTTTGGTCTTTCTTCTACCTTCTACTACTACGCTATTCATTCTTTTTCCAATATATTCTTCATCTCTCCTCATGACATGTTCAAATCGATGTAATCATCTATCTTGCATTTTTCTAGAAACTTCTATCACTCGTGTCATTTCCCTTATGCTTTCCGTGGCTTCCTCAACATCCTCATCTCTGCCACATTCATTTTCATTTTATTGACACTGATATCTGTCAGTTAGAATTTTCTTAATATAGTAGCTGTTTCCATGGTTATAGCATAGCCGGCTGATTTATAAAATTTAATTCCTTTATAATTCTTTAACTCTATATCCATTGAATATGAAATATAAAATGCAAACAGCGTTTTTCAAGAAAAACTGTTAAAATCTTCAAATGAGGGTAATTCCGGTTGACCAATTATAACCAAAATCTAATCAAGTCTGCATATGTATGTAAGGAAGAGGAATACGTAAAAATTGAAATTTTTGGAATTCTAGTATTGGAGATATCGCGGCCGAAATTATAGTCGCATATACACGCACACACAAACAACTAACAGACATCATGTTAAAATTGTAAAATCGTATTGTAGGGACCCTAAAACGTGCTTATTCATTGAAATCTCGCCATCGATTTTTTTGACCAAAGGTAATACCTTCCTTATCTAAAGGTGACGGAAGGTAAAAAGTTAAATGCGGTTTAACGTTCAATGGATTCTCCAATATTTCAAATGGATATTTATGTCGGATGAGTTTTTTAACTTGGCGTTCTCCCACGTGCATTTGGGATCTATAAATATATTGCCATTACTCTAGATTCTTTCAATTGTCCTGACGACGAGTTCAAACGAGATCTAATTGGGAATCAAAACAGAGATAATTTTTCGGTTGATTTTTTATTTCTGCAGCTTTCCTTTGATGTAATTAAATATCTGTATAAAGCATGTCCCCCAGGTTTTTCAAAATTATTGCTCTAATACGTTCTTTCATTCATTGAGGTTTGAATCCTACCAACGTCAATCGTCAAAATTATTTCCAGTTTTCAAAATAGCACAAAAGTAATCTGTGCGGTGCTCTCTTCACGACATAGGCGCCGACTATGGGGAGGAAGGGTGCGTGCCCCCCCCCCTTCCCCCGACAAAATATAGAAGGCGCGAAACTATGTTTTGGCCCCTCTGCCCATATACAATTTATTTAGCGATTTTGCTTCAATCTCATTAATTCAAAAATATTTCAATCATGGTATTTGCATCAATTGCATCACTGGTCAAGTTTCATTTGGAACTTATTCGATAGAGGGTCACTAAATTCACAATTTTCATTTTAGTTTCACCTTTGATAATAACAAAAAACAGGTTAAATCATGTTTTGTATACGTAATTGTCATGCAAAATTTAAAAATGAACTCGATTTAAATACAATTTCAAATAACTAAAAAAATTAGGCTTAATATGTTTAAAATACAATATAAAGACATAAGACAGTAGGTACTTAAATTAAACGTATTTTATTTATTTTTTTCTGTATTTATGATGAATAAGATATATTTTATGAAATTAAAAAAATCTGATATGGCCAGCACAATCTTGTATATTATGTATAATCTTTATAATTCTTTACCTCCGCATCTATTGAATATGAAGTATAAAATGCAATCAAATCGTATAGAGAATAATATATTCTTTAAGTATAATAACATTAAGTGTCAATAAATCATATTTAACTGTTAAAATCTTCAATTGAGGTGACTTCCGGTTGACCAATTATAACCAAAATCACTTGTTCTCCTCGATGTAAACTTAAGGAATACGAAAAAATTATAATTTTTGGAATCGTGGTATTGAAGTTATGCGATCCGAAACTTTCGTCACACACACACAGACACACACACACATACATACATACATACAGACATCATCGTAAAAATGGTAAAATCGTATTATAGGGACCCTAAAACATGCTTATTCACTAAAAACTCATCATTGAATTTTTTGACCAGACAATACCTTCCTTACCTAAAGGTGACGGAAGGTAAAAAAATATGAAAACAATAATTAATTTTATTTTTATTAAAAAAAAAATGCCTCCACTGGGTTATAGAAAAGTCGGCGCCTATGCTCCACGATAACTTATATCGTCATTACCGAAATATGCAAATTGTAAATTGGCATCCCTAGAAATGAGTAATGACGCAAGACGATATTTATTTATTTACATGTTTAATTAAATTTGATTTTAGAGATTAGTTTTTTGGTCATTAGATTAAAAATGCAGGATGCAGAAAGCGAAAAGTCAGCATTTAGACTTTTTAAATAAACTACTGACTACATTCTTGTGTATTTTATTCTCCAATCAAGACCAACTTTTCTTCTATATTAGATTTGAATTTGTTTTACTTTTAACATAATGAGATAAATATTAATATGTAAAGTCTAAGCCTTCTTCAAACAGCAAAGGTGATAATGTTTGGTTTGTAGGTGATAGTTGTCAGCATGGACCGGCTGATGTTCTGTGTGCTGATGGCAGTGCTGGGCGTCGTGTCCACGTCACTGGCCAACCCAGACGCCAAGCGTCTCTATGACGACCTGCTCAGCAACTATAACAGACTCATTCGTCCCGTGGGAAATAACTCCGATCGGCTCACGGTCAAGATGGGACTTAGGCTCAGCCAGCTTATTGACGTGGTACGTCAAAATTTACAATATAGAAATCTATGAATTATTAGAAAATCAAGACAGTGCCTTGACTGCCATATCTGCTACCGGCGCGATGTTAATAAAGTTGTCCCTTCCATTGTAAATTATTTTTAAAAAATAATGCAAAGAATGAGATACTATATCAAGTCAAATTTTAACTTTCTTATATAAAAATGAGAAAATATACGTAAATTAATGAGAATTAGTGAAAGAATTTTGTTTAAATATTAATTAGTTCGTAAACTACAAGTGACTGAAGTCAAGATTAATAATTAGGATAACGTATCAGGTCTTTGCAATCTGATTGGTTACCTTATTTAAAAGCGAGACTCGCGCGCTTTTTTCGTCCATCTACCATGAAAAAAATAATGGATAAACAATACTATCACTATCAAAAATAGAGAAAAAATTTAAAAAACGTGTAACTTAACAATGTGAGAATGATTTATAACAATTTTTTTTTCTTTTTTTCTCTTTTTTTCTCTTTTTTTGAAAGTTAATAATTATTAAAAAGGTTGTTCAGTTTTTTCTTCTTTTTTTTCCTACGTTCCAGCAAATAAGATTGACTTGATATATATATATAGATATTTAATTACAACTTGTTATACCCATGGGTCGTATGGGGGTTCCCCATGTTACCATCTATAATTGACAATTTCTAGCCCTGATGAAGACTTTAGTCAAAGTTGAAAGTAGGCCAGGAAATAAATAATTTTACACAGACTGCATGTCCGATTATTTCCCAATTTTCATTCTACTACCAGTCGATCATCGTATT